>CALNHX010003561.1:0-146862 GCA_940337035.1 Agriotes lineatus | reverse complement strand
CATGTTAAACTGTGCTTTTATCAACTCAAAACAAAAGGTCAAGTTTTACTTTAACAGCAAGGGTAGATAAAGTAGCACTTTAACATCAAGGATAGATAAAGTAATTTATCTTACAGTAGCAGCTATTGCTATACATTATACAACTGTTTTCAGTGACTAAAATGAAGTTTTATTCACTAGTGTGTATAAAAGATTTTTATAATCACTAGTGAGTAAAACTTAATTTTAGTCACTGAAAACAGTTGTATAATGTATTTTATACTCACTAGTGAATAAAACTTCATTTTAGTCATTAAAAACAGCTGTATAATGTATGTTAATAGGTGCTACTGTAACTATCTATTGTCTGTTTTGCGACATATTCTGACGGCTCAAACTGTTTAGGCATACAAATTGCTACTGTAAGATAAAATGTCGTATATCACACGTGAGCGAAATGCCATTATAAGCTCGTGAGAAATTGTATCGCTCGTGCTGGGGCACTCGCGATTCAAAATTCTCACTCGCAAATAATGATGCATTTCTCTCACTTATAATATAATCTACTATTAATTTTCTAACTTTTGTTTAAATTAAATATGACAGTTTCGTATTATCGTAGCAACCCAATCTAGCTACTGGCATTTTATAATGTGATTGACTGTCATTATTTTCTTTTGAAATTGTTAAAGTTCTTGCTATAGAAAAAAATATTGTATTATACACGACGATAAAATTATTTCTATCCACTCTTGAATCATTAACGTCTCGACTTAGTCTAGAAGTTAAACGATTTACTCGTGGATAAAATTTAACTTTATCGTCTTGTACAATAAATTACTATTACCCATTTAATTGCTTAGAATACTTTCGATCTGCCTGAATGAAAAGTTTACTCAAAATAGGGTTCAGATGTTGTAAGTAGCACTGTTAGCATCTACTACTTCTGCATGCAGGTGTAGTTTAATATCAACGATAAACGAAAACTCAAGCCTTTATCTTCTTTATATATATATAAAGAAAAGTCCTGACTCACTCACTCACTCACTGACTCATCAACGCCCAGCTGAAACCCTTGGACTTAGAAAGCTGAAATTTTCCACAGAGGTTTCCCTTATGATGTGTACAAAGAAAAAGGAAGGATATTTCGAAATTCAACCCCTAAAGGAGTAAAATTGGGGTTCCAATTTAGTATGTATGTATGTATAATCTATGACCTCATTTACCTTGCGGTGTAGAGGCTGGTGCTTTATGCGCTGGTATGGAAAAATAATATTAAATAGAAATTTCAACTTGAAACTTCGTAGGAGTGAAAACAAATAAGCAAACACGTACTTCGTGATTTTCCGAAAATTAACCGCTTAGTAAGTAAAATAGGGCAAATAAGCCTAAAAATCGATAAGGGTGTCCTTATTGAGGTTTTTTTGGGACGTTGATTGCGAAAATGGCATTTATTTTTAAGTCCTAGACGGTGGACATGATATAAAACTAAAACCCTATAGTGGTGAAACGGTGGTTGGGAGTTTGTATTGGGAAACAATATTAAACACTTTCTTAGATAGGTTTCCTGCGCGAACGAAGTCGCAGGCAAAAGCTAGTGTTCAATAAAAATAAGGCAATAATTTATCACTGCCGAACGCACCAATACGGAATAGCACTAGAATAAATTAACGGAAAACTAAGGCCCCTTTACGTTGGGGACCAAACTTATTCTCCACCAGAGACAGTCCATTCCCCATCGAAAAATTCGGTACAATGTCCATCTTCCTCGAAAAGTCAGTGTCTAATATGAGAGAGCGAGGCAAAGTCGGTATAAGAAGAACGTGGAATATTTTAGTGCGGTTCTTAAAAATGATGGAAATAGTGAGAGTTTCTATGTTATGACATTGTTCGCCATTGGCAACCGTGCAGGTTGTGTCATTTGTGGTGGTCAAGCTGCAGATACGTACCTATCTTGGAGCATATCTCAAACTTGACGGCCCAAACTACTGCGGGTGGCTGTATAAGGTAGGAGTCCCCTTTTTCATAAATGGATACACAAAGCTTGGCTAATGATAAAATCTAAGAGTACACGATGATGAGACGGTGAATTGTCAACACTAGGAGATTTGGTATTGCCCTCAAATTCTTAGCGGAAGAAGATATCGACGGGCTGCTCAATGTCTTCAATTAACGTTTCCCGAGCAATTAGGACAGGTGCGAAGGGTAAAATCTGGTTTACCATAACGGAAGCAAAGAAGCTTTTACGTTAATGCACTTTGAATTGTGGCGAAATACTTATTTAACTGACAGTAAGGTTGTGGATTATCAAGGGTAATACCACAGAAGGTAAACATTTATTGAGTTTTTTTTTGTTTACATGCAAATTATTGAGTTTAGATTTCTCAAAACCAAAACTGCTTTAAAAATTCCGCGAGACCGCAGGTCGAGAGACATTTGCAATAGAGAGTGGTATTTGGAAAGACTATTCAACTCACTTGTCATCTGTCAAGAACCGACTAATAAAAATACAAGATTTGACGTCTTCGAGCCAATAAAAATAAACTATATTGACAATTTTTACTAGTGGTTTTAAAGTTTGTTTACTGTCGTTATGGGAATTAAATCGCGCATAACTCAATTTCAGGATAAACAAATTTAAAAAAATGGTTTCAGTTCGAGGAATAGTCCTTGGAATATCATTCTTAGTCAAAGTTAAGTAGATTATTTTTACGGTGGTACACTACTCATGTACATTGCGCTTCGGATTAGGACTCGTGCTAATGTTCTCGTCCTAATCGTATCGAAGCACACAATGAACATTCGTGATACCACCGCAAAAATAGGTGACATAACTTTGATTACTCATGGCATTATGAGTGATTATTCAACAATATGGATATATGACTTTGATTTTGCCGTGTTCGACGGCACACATTCTTAACGTTTGCACTATTAATTCAAGACTGGAGGTTTCAACACGATTATTATTCATTTTTAGAACGACGCCGATTTGCAAACTTCACTTTAACGTTTTGGAGAAATGTCAGTCAAACCCTACTCACTAAATTGAAATCATTGAAACCAATCGGGGTCGTGTGAAAACACTGCGACATTAGATGTTTTCAAGTACAGTCAATTGTCGTTCCTGTCAAATTGACCAATTTCATTGGTTCGCTTATTATAGTGTTGAATAATCTCTAGAACTCAGCGTTTTACGATAGTGAAGTTCAAAGACGTAACGTTTCAACGAAAAATGTCCATCTAATAACCTTATTCTGAAATCATTATCTACGAGGGGGGTATGCCAAAACCGGAATTTATTATTTAAAGGAAGTAATTCAAAATTGTATATAGTGTAATGATATGATACTTACTGCAATTCTGGTTGCATTGCTGATGTACGAAGACTAAGGAAAGATTCAAATAGGCCCAGAATTGGTATTGTGTTTATTGCAACAATATAAGTGACTAGTAAACGTTGATAATTACATAATACATGATTAGTATTAACTGTAATTTAATTAACAGAGGTTAGTAATTGAATAAAACAGTATCGTCAGAGTTGCGTTCAGCTTGTATTCAATATTTGTGCTCGGTATGGCAGATGTAGCTAATTTGTGATGATTGACAGATTAATTGCGTAACATCAAGACACGATAATAAATTCGCATAAGTACAAAAGTGTTTCGAAGTGTGACAGAAGTTTTATGCAGCGGTTTGTAATCATATCATAATGCATACAATCGATAACGCAGCTAAAGGGTTATTAAGCAGTGTAAGAAGGTACAATGGTGCAGAGAGCATTTGAAAAGCAACCTAAAAATTAAAGAAGACTACAAGAAAGTACTAATAGCTTGTGAATCAGTGTTTATTTATCTAAAAGTAAAATAGTTTAACTAAAGTGCGGTTACAGTGTTCCTGGATGACATTTAAGAAAACAGTTAGAAGTTAAGGATCAAAGATTGTAAAAAATATCTAAAACAATTTTATAATATGTTGCTATGGTGACCTAGAGTGTCAATTGTAGCTGTTTATTTGGGAAGACAAGCCGAAAGCTTGTGTGTAGTTTTGGCTCGCCTTTTTTAATTAATTTCGTTGGTAAAAGTATATTATTTGTACCACTTGTTGAGTTTATTTATTCACCATTGTGCCGAGGCCACTTGTGGTTAATTTGAAAGTGTTCAGTAGTGCATTTTCAGAGAAAATTGAACCTGGAGCTTGACCTATTTGTGATTGTCTTCGGAGCTAAGTTTCTGGCAAGTTTTGGAGCTGTGGGAAGCAGAAAGCAATGTGGAGCGTCTAGAGGAGCCCTTGTTTGTGGTTTATAAGAAGTCAACAGCAGCTAAAATATCGCCAGGGGGCAGGTATAAGCTTGGCGTCTATTCCAACCGTGGACCGGTGCGAGGTCAGCTTTCGAGCCCGATTTAACAAGGCTGGGAGTTACGAGAAGCGGACAGCAAGGTGCAGGACCTGAGTAAGGCTTTGTTTGTGCTCCAGAGACAGGCAGCAGCTGCTAAAACCGTTCCATCAAGAAATTACGACCTTGGCGTACTCTTTTTGTGGAAACCGAAAATGGATTTGGCGAACAAGCAACAAAACAAATGCGGGTTGGCATCCCTTTTCACTTGAAAAAAACAAATTCCAGGTTATCCAAACAACTTGATTATTTTATATGCCTTGTTATTATTTACCTGAGGTGAACTGATTAATTGTTGGTTTATTAGTGGTAAAAATACGCTGGATTTCTGTGTTTTCGAAAAGCTTTGTTTAAAGGCAATTTTTGAGGTTATCTGTCCTTCGTTAATATCGAGCATTTGCTATACAATGGTAAGATTTATACTGTGTAACAACTTAACCCTGTGGATATTGGAGTCTGGGTAGCTAGCCGGCGCAAAAGTTTACTAAGTTGCCAATAAATAAAATATAGAATACAACATTCCTTTGTTGAAATAAAATATAATTGAATAATTATCATTTTTAATTAGCCCAAGAAGAGGCAAATCAAATTAAAACTGTGGTGTGCTCACTATTTATTAATTTTAATTACAAATAAAAATAATAGTAAAAATCGACAGTAGTACAATAGTATTGTACAACTAATTTTGAATCAGCAGTTTGAGAACGAGGGCGAAGCCCGAGTTAATCAAGCAAATGAATGGAAACAAAGGACTTTCAAAACGTGTTGTACACGTAGTTTTTTTGCATAGTGATCTCTTGGTCGAAATTTAGTCAAAAAGGGCTTTGGAATTGACAACTGTCAAATTGACATTTCAATAAAATAGTTAAAAAAAGTGTAATTTTTTTCACGATTTTTGCGTTAAAAAAGTGGAACTTTCAATACGATTTTTCTTTAAAAAAGACGACTTTCACGATCAATATGCAAAAAAATTACTATTCTTGCCCGGCAACCTGTTCTTCCAAGATCATCACGTACACTCTCGCGGCCATTTTTGAACCACTACTCGATAAGATAAACCCACGCGCATGGGATAAGCTCATCGCTGTCGTACGCCTGACGTCACTCGGTGACAAATTTTCACAGCAGCAGCCAGTTTGATATATCGTTTAAATATTGTGGTCCGTGAAGTTTAATAAATTATAATTAAAATCATTAAATTAAACATTTATTACCATGGTGTACTGTGCTGTGGTGGGTCGTTTAAGCAACAACAACAAAAAGAGCAAGGACTTTTCGGATTGCCGTTTTTTTTTAGATTTTCAAGGAACAAACAAGTTTGCAAACAATGGATTCTAAAGTGTTATCAGCAACACAAATTTAATGTGAAGACATCAAGAATGTGTTCAAATCATTTCGTAGAAAGTGATTACTGTTCAGAAGAGAAAGTGTTGGAATTCTCAAAATAAATGGAAGTTGAAAAGTGATGCAATACCTTCTTTTCATTTAATAAAATCACAGTGTCTACAGACATCTCTTCAGCAAAAATTTTAATGGACAGTCATTAAAATTGAACAAACATTATTTAAAAGCCTCAATGGATTTAGTTGAATCTATTAATTTAAGTACAGAGGCGAAGCATCTTTTGTGCAAAATGTATTTTAAAATTCGAATGTTAGATATATATATTAAAGAAAAATCTAAAGTTAGGAAGAGAAAAATTACATATATTGTAAAATAAGTTTTAAGAAAACTTGTAAATTTGTAAATTTTGTAAATAATATGTAAATAAATAATATGTACTTAATAAATTACACAAAATTGTTTATTACTACAAAAAATATGTAAAGAAAGAATATGTAGTTTATTTAAACAAAATTGTTTATCACTACAATTTTTTAACACCTACCAATAAAAATTTAAAAAAAAAACTTTTAATAAAAAATATTATCAGAAGTAATACTATAAGTACTTCGATATTATCGGGTTATATGTCGATAACTTGTTGCACAATAATAAAAAAGTGTCAGTTTGACAGGTTAAATAGTCCGACCGCGTCAGCGGGAGGATTATTCTGTCAAACTGACACGATTTGTTATTGTGCAGGAAGTTTGAGTCGTATAACCTGTTCGAAGTACGCATTGTATTCAATTTGATTATTTTGTGAGTAAATTTTAATATTAGGAACAAATAAATATTTTATTGGCAGCTCGATTTGTTTGAATTAACCTAGCTGAAAGTCATCTCCATGAAAATAACATCAAGTAGACAAAAGTTATGTATTGCGTTGCCTAGTGAAGTTACTATAGTATAATCGATTTTGTATAATCGAAATTATACAAGATAACTTAACTAAATCCAGCCTTTTGATTGGTTGAAATCTCTACGAATAAAATAATCAGAAGTAATACTATAAGTACTTCGATATTATCAGGTTATATGTCGATAACTTGTTGCACAATAATAAAAAAGTGTCAGTTTGACAGGTTAAATAGTCCGACCGCGTCAGCGGGAGGATTATTCTGTCAAACTGACACGATTTGTTATTGTGCAGGAAGTTTGAGTCGTATAACCTGTTCGAAGTACGCATTGTATTCAATTTGATTATTTTGTGAGTAAATTTTAATATTAGGAACAAATAAATATTTTATTGGCAGCTCGATTTGTTTGAATTAACCTAGCTGAAAGTCATCTCCATGAAAATAACATCAAGTAGACAAAAGTTATGTATTGCGTTGCCTAGTGAAGTTACTATAGTATAATCGCTTTGTATAATCGAAATTATACAAGATAACTTAACTAAATCCAGCCTTTTGATTGGTTGAAATCTCTACGAATAAAATAATCAGAAGTAATACTATAAGTACTTCGATATTATCAGGTTATATGTCGATAACTTGTTGCACAATAATAAAAAAGTGTCAGTTTGACAGGTTAAATAGTCCGACCGCGTCAGCGGGAGGATTATTCTGTCAAACTGACACGATTTGTTATTGTGCAGGAAGTTTGAGACGTATAACCTGTTCGAAGTACGTATTGTATTCGATTTGATTATTTTTTGAGTAAATCTTAATATTAGGAACAAATAAATATTTTATTGTCAGCTCGATTTGTTTGTATTAACCTAGCTGAAAGTCATCTCTATGAAAACAATATCAAGTTGACAAAAATTATGTATTGCGTTGCCTAGTGAAGTTACTATAGTATAATCGATTTTGTATAATCGAAATTATACAAGATAACTTAACTAAATCCAGCCTTCTGATTGGTTGAAATCTCTACGAAAAAAATAATCACTCATATTTTCCGGGTTTTCCGGTATTAGCACCTAAGATACAACCCTAAAATAATAATGAATAATAAAAAATGCTCTCATTTTCCAACGATAGTTGTCCTTACTACACCAGATAGAGCAGAATAGTTGGTTTTATATGAACATTTCGATCATGACCTGTCCGCAATTACCATAATTAGAGGTAAATTTTCACTATCAACATCTCCAACCCCACGTGCAAGTAGAGCCTCTTCCTTTCCGGCTTCTTCCACACAGGAAGTGTGTACTATCTAGATGCCACAGCAAGCTTTTGAAGAAAATCGCATAACCGGAAGTATGGTGTTTACTCTTGTGATTTTTCAGGTTTTTTTCGATTTTCTCAAAAACGGCTCTAACGATGTTGTTCAAACTTTAAATTTTTATTATATTTTTTAACTTGTTATTATTAACTGAGAAGCAAGAAAATGGAGATATATTTTAGGAGGACGAAATATATATCATTTGACTCAGCTTGCAGAGTAGATTCCAAAAATATATAGAAACCGGAAATCGGATTTCTTTTCCGAGGTCGACTTCCGGTCAATTTTTTTTTAACTTTTAACTTTTTCCTTTATAGCTCCTGCAGTTTTTGAGATATTTAGCTCAAATTTAGAATACAGGTTACGCTGCAGGGCTTACATCATTGAGCATATCAAATGGTTGTGAGAATCTACAGGGAGATATTTTTTCAGGGGTCATGCTTCCTTTTCTCCCCCTGAACTTTTTTGCGGTGCGCCGCTGTTAGATTCTAAAATACAAATTGAGTTTTCTGTTTTGTTTAGAATCTTTTTGTTCTCTTGAAGTTTTTTCGTATCTGCAACCGTTATCGAGAAAAAAAAGTATAAAAACGATTTTCTGTAATTTGCTAGACGAAATTCAAATTTTTAATACTTTACGCTATTTTTTATTATACCACCAATACTGGAATTAAATTACGCACTAAAAACTTAGAAATTATTTTTGTCGTGATAAATCGAGACGGCATAATAATATTGCTACTATAGTTACGAGAATTATTTACATTTTTGTCGCGTCCATGTCCGTTGTTGCATTCAGTCGTTTCCTTGACAACCTTTAAAGCTCGGCGAGCTATAATCGCCTGTATTCGCACGCTCAGGCGTGCTTTAAACGGCGGTTCTGATGCAGGTATAATAAAATAGTATATTAAAGTATGAGTGGATAACAAGGTCTTTAAAACACGCGCGAGTTTTCGAGCACGACGGCGTAGCCGGAGTGCTCGAAATAGAGCAAGTGTTTTAAAAACCAGTTATCCACGAATACTTTACTCTATTTTTTATTATACCTTCAATACTGGAAATAAATTACGCACTAAAAACTTAGAAATAATTTTTGTCGTGATAAATCGAGAGGGCATAATAATATTGCTACTATAGTTACGAGAATTATTTACATTTTTGTCGCGTCCATGTCCGTTGTTGCATTCAGTCGTTTCCTTGACAACCTTTAAAGCTCGGCGAGCTATAATCGCCTGTATTCGCACGCTCAGGCGTGCTTTAAACGGCGGTTCTGATGCAGGTATAATAAAATAGTATATTAAAGTATGAGTGGATAACAAGGTCTTTAAAACACGCGCGAGTTTTCGAGCACGACGGCGTAGCCGGAGTGCTCGAAATAGAGCAAGTGTTTTAAAAACCAGTTATCCACGAATACTTTACTCTATTTTTTATTATACCTTCAATACTGGAAATAAATTACGCACTAAAAACTTAGAAATAATTTTTGTCGTGATAAATCGAGAGGGCATAATAATATTGCTACTATAGTTACGAGAATTATTTACATTTTTGTCGCGTCCATGTCCGTTGTTGCATTCAGTCGTTTCCTTGACAACCTTTAAAGCTCGGCGAGCTATAATCGCCTGTATTCGCACGCTCAGGCGTGCTTTAAACGGCGGTTCTGATGCAGGTATAATAAAATAGTATATTAAAGTATGAGTGGATAACAAGGTCTTTAAAACACGCGCGAGTTTTCGAGCACGACGGCGTAGCCGGAGTGCTCGAAATAGAGCAAGTGTTTTAAAAACCAGTTATCCACGAATACTTTACTCTATTTTTTATTATACCTTCAATACTGGAAATAAATTACGCACTAAAAACTTAGAAATAATTTTTGTCGTGATAAATCGAGAGGGCATAATAATATTGCTACTATAGTTACGAGAATTATTTACATTTTTGTCGCGTCCATGTCCGTTGTTGCATTCAGTCGTTTCCTTGACAACCTTTAAAGCTCGGCGAGCTATAATCGCCTGTATTCGCACGCTCAGGCGTGCTTTAAACGGCGGTTCTGATGCAGGTATAATAAAATAGTATATTAAAGTATGAGTGGATAACAAGGTCTTTAAAACACGCGCGAGTTTTCGAGCACGACGGCGTAGCCGGAGTGCTCGAAATAGAGCAAGTGTTTTAAAAACCAGTTATCCACGAATACTTTACTCTATTTTTTATTATACCTTCAATACTGGAAATAAATTACGCACTAAAAACTTAGAAATAATTTTTGTCGTGATAAATCGAGAGGGCATAATAATATTGCTACTATAGTTACGAGAATTATTTACGTTGTTGTCGCGTTCATGTCCGTTGTTGCATTCAGTCGTTTCCTTGACGACCTTTAAAGCTCGGCGAGCTTTAATAGCCTGCATTCGCACGCTCAGGCGTGCTTTAAATGGCGATTCTGATGCAGGTATAATAAAAAATGGTTTTAAACGTTAATTATGTGCTAATAAGTACACGGTAACAATTTATAGATTAGTTCAGGCACATCAGTTTTGAATCATTATAATTTTTACCGCTACAATAACTTTATAACACATACGAGGGCTGTTCAACATGTTATCTACTTGAAATAAAAATGAATTTAATGAAATTAAATATTTTTTGCCACTTGTAATGTATTGATATGAGATAGGCGAGTTTTCATTTGAATACCTCTAAAATGGGCTACTTTTGTTTTTTATTAACTCCTATTTTAAATAGATAGGTATATTCTTACATTTTTTGAATTCAGCTAAACATTTTAGAGAAAATGTGTCTCTTCAACGAACACTCTAGTTTGTACGGTTTCTGTAGAATTTGTAAATTTTTGAAAATCTTTTACAAATGCTTAAAAATTAAAAATCTAATTGTTGGCCAATTATAAGATCACTGTAAAAGAAAGTTGTGTGCGTGTATCACACCAGATTTGTCTACCTACCGTTTCAAACGGTGTCTAACGCTAATTTTTCGATACGCATTCCCGTCCTTTCTTGTACTTCTAGAACGCTCCACTTGTGCGATTAACAACAGACAGATTTGTTTTTATAAACAGAATTTACAATCCAGACAAGACGTATCACAACAAAATAAGCCAGGGTTGCTCTTGCTACATCTACATATAGATGCAGAACGCTTGGACCGGTTGGCACGGATTCTCGGAAACTTTAAACTTCGTGGAGTAGCTCCACCTACTCACGGTCGGAAGGGAAACTCCCACGATCGTCAAAATGTGTATAGTTTTTACAGGTTTTTGTCCTTATTTTGTCGGATCAAAAGATAAAAAATACGTATAAAATCAATTTACAATTTACACCCAGACTGAGCCAATTTTTTTTTCAAAAAAAGCAATTGTTTTTTCAAGTTTTGATTTTTTTTAAATCTATACGAAAATTGAGAAAACAGCCGTCAGTACTCGAAGCAATATTGTGTTAGGGATATTAGAGGAAAAATTTAAGTCAATTAAATGAAAATTAAAGACAATACATTGTAAAAACGATTTAAGCTATGTGGATGACTAGCCTTAATATAAGGTCATGGACACCTAAAATAAATCAATTAAAAGATGTTATCATTGAAAACAAAACTGTCATTATTATAATTTCAGAAACATGGTTGGACATGGAAATATCTGATACGAGAGTATCTATTTGTGGTTTCAAGTTTATGCGATGTGATCGTGTTGGACGAGGTGGAGGAGTCACTATGTACATAAGGACTAATATCCTTTGCTCTCTACTTATGGTATGTAATAATAAAGACATTGACCAAATTTGGGCATCAGTCACATGTGGCAACATAAAATGTATTATAGGTACGGCTTATACACCTCCACACGTGTCTATAGACTGTTCTTAAACGATCTCGAAGATTTATTTTCCTTATATTTATCATCTTCCGATAAGATAATATGCCTAGGTTATTTTAATATTGATATTTTAAAGATTTAGATTTCCTTGGTCTGACACAGATAATTGACGGTCCAACTCGTCTATGTTGTAAAGTATTGCAACCCTTATGTTAGGGGCTGCAACCCTTATGGAGGTCTTAGGGGTAGTTTTCCCTCTTAGACCACAAGTTACGCTTCCTCGGAGGTTAACTCGATCGCTGACCCCTGCTCTTAATTTAGGGGTTGTAAGGCCTACTTTAACTAAAATAAAACGCCAAAGAATATTATAACACTATATTGGAAAACACTTATCAATTTGGCCCAATTACACAGGTTGTTCGCCCAAGCGGCTATAAGCTTAAGTTGCTAAAGTTTCGTAATTATAATTGCTCCGAATTACGCTTAAAGTTTATGACATTAAAATGGTTTTGGAAGGAATAGAATAAATCTAGCGACGGCCCTTTGAGTTGGTTAATATAAAATACAACAATTTGGTCTGACCTGTTTCTCCTGCGTCGGCTACTTCCTCTGTTTTCGATTATTAGTTAGTTTAGACGGCGCGATCGCGGTTTAGTTATGAATTTAAATTGAGTTCGGCTAGAATTGATTGGAGTCTTACGGTTCCCTTTTTGGCACCTGGATTTCCTTAAGGTTGGGCACTGCACACTTAGTTTTAGATCGAAAAGATGTAATTTTGGTTTAGTTAGAATTGGCCGAAAAATGGTTCGACGGGTTAATTTATTACTCGAAACCGGGACGTGAACTCTGAGAATTGCGAATTTGACATATCCCACACGGGTTTGCGCTATGTGTCAAATCGGCATTCTCTGTTCTCAGAAATCTTTTACTTTGTGAGCACCGGATGTAATTGAATCGCTTTTCCTGACTACGACAAATGTAGCTTTCCGTTCTTGGTAAATGCACTTTCGCGTTCGCTATATTTGAAATTTACGCAGGGCCGGCTTTGACTTATTCTTTTCTTCTAACAACTTAAATTTTATAAGTCTTATAATTACAAACGCAATTTGTTGCGGGTTGTTACAATGTGCTTCAGGTGGATTTTTTCTAGATGTCATTATAGTTGTTGACCAAACTAAAATTACGGATTGTGATACAGTTACCTGCGAGTTGTCAGATCACGATTTGATATTTTGTGATATAGATAGCAAAGAACCCTATGTAGAGCCTAAGCGTAGAGTATTTCGTAATTTAAAACAAATTAATCTTAATGTATTTCTAACTGATTTAAATTCTACCCCCCTTCACCGTATATTTTGGATACAAACCACATTCTAAACTTATTTGATAAACATGCTTCTAAAGCAACATGTCGAATATTCAGACCTCCTGCTCCATAGATAACCGAAAACATAAAATAACTTATATGCCTCAGAGACAAAGCTAAAAATACATTTAGAAAGAGAAAATTCCCGAGTCATTGGGAATACAATAAACATTTAAGAAACTTTACAAATTCAGCAGTTTATCATGAAAAAGAAGAGTTATTTTGATTTCTTACACCGTAATAGCAATATAAAAGAGTTTTGGAAAAGCTTGAGACGTTTTATTTGAGTTCAACAAAAAAAAGTTTCAATGCCATCGCATTAATTTAAATTTAATAAAATTAACAACTAACTTTATTAGCAGTGTACCTGCCAGTAACTCGAGTGGTACTAATACTTATTTACCTAGTTCTGACATTGGTAATTGCAAGAGTTAATCTAAATTCTCTTTAAAAACGGTAGACTGTAAAACAGTTTTAATAGTAATATACGATACAAGTGCATAAGCTACTCTTTAAGCACGAGTGAGCGAGCGTTTTAAGCCCCACGAGTGACTAAAGATGCTTTACGCATGTGTATCGTATAATATTTTATCTACGATAGATTCTAGAAAACACGGTAAATATAAAAAAATAATTTATATGTAAATTAGTATTACCAGGAACCGGTCGTAATTTTGCGTGTTTTAAAAAATTTAAAACACCTTGCTGCTGACATCGTGCCTAATGAAATATTTTAAACTCGTTACTACTGACGACGTAAACTAATGAAAATATGTTATTAAACAGTCGTTTTACAAACTTAAAACTGCCAACTAAAAGGTAATTTTACACACTGTCGTAGATAAAAATAAAATTAATTAATGGCTTTCAATCGAATGCTATTGGATATGACGGTATCAATATAGAAATGATTAAAATGTGCTGTCCTTTAATACTGCCTTACATTACGCATTTAATTAATGGTTGTTTTTACCTTCCACAAGAGTACATTCGTTTTACTAAAACAGCACGAAAACATCCGTATCCTCATGTAGCCAGAAAAATGGTTTTTTATTATACCTGCATCAGAATCGCCGTTTAAAGCACGCCTGAGCGTGCGAATACAGGCGATTAAAGCTCGCCGAGCTTTAAAGGTTGTCAAGGAAACGACTGAATGCAACAACGGACATGGACGCGACAACAACGTAAATCATTCTCGTAACTATAGTAGCAATATTATTATGCCCTCTCGATTTATCACCACAAAAATTATTTCTAAGTTTTTAGTGCGTAATTTATTTCCAGTATTGGAGGTATAATAAAAAATAGCGTAAAGTATTCGTGGATAACTGGTTTTTAAAACACTTGCTCTATTTCGAGCACTCCGGCTACGCCGTCGTGCTCGAAAACTCGAGCGTGTTTTAAAGACCTTGTTATCCACTCATACTTTAATATACTATTCTCTGACTTCAAGAATTACACAATTAAAGCAAATCAGCGGTACTCTGCTATTAGACCTGGCAAGGCAAGTATGTTGGCCACCCATGTAGCAAGAGGAATGAAATAGTAAAAAGGATAAATGGGAGCATTTACAACAATTAAAAAAAGTTATACCTGAAGAATATTACAATTTTTACGACAATTTGAAATTTTCTTAATCTTTTCTAGTTGTCTTAATACTTTCATGTTTCCTTTTTAATTTTTTTGAGTTGTTTTAACAACAAAGCTTTTATACTTTTTGTATTTTCAATTAATATTGAGTTTTGACTTCAGATATAAAGGTTTAGATTTAAAATTATTACTTTTCTTGAATGTTTGTGTAAAAGAACCACCAAGAATCTTGATGATGACAAAAACTTCTCAGTTAAAAATTAGAGAAGGAAAAAATTGTTCAAAGTCACCCAGGTTGACGGTACCGTTATTCTATGAAGTTGTTTATCTCGGATTTTATTGCTCAATCGACTTAATCGTCGTTTTCATATATTTAATTCTCTAAGTCACGATGCATACTTTAAAAATCCATGTACTGAGGACATTAAATTGTATAATTAGGACAAACAGGTATTTCGTGTGAACAAAGTTACGTATCCATTTGAAGCTCGAAATCGAACACCAACACAAGAATTAATAATGTTAGAATTATGATTTACCCATTTAATTGTTTAGAATACTTCCGATTTGTCTGAACGAAAAAGTTTACTCAACATCGGTTCAGAACTTGAGCTTTCATGTTCAAAAATCATGCAAAAATTTGTCACGGCTGAACGCTCCATACACAATAGGTAGACCAGAATAAATTAACGGAGAACTAAGGCCCCTTTACGTCCGGGACCAAACTTGTTCTCCACCAGAAAAAGTCCATTTCTCATCAGAAGTATTCGGTACAATATCGAGCTTCCTCTAGAAGTCGGTGCCTAATATGAGAAAGCCTTTGTGAGAAACAAGATAAAGGCAAATGTAATTATCATAAATAAAACACACGCTTGAATGCTCGAAACGTGAAACTGGGAGCCGAACCATAATAGCGATTCACGAAGGAATTGCACCACATTATGCAATAGCCCCAACGAGCGCGCTGCTGATTCAGCTCCCCAGAACAAAATTCTGGCATTATCTTGTTGACACATCGTTTCAGCTGATTTCAAGCTACTGGAGTCACGGCCATATTCAATGAATTCGAGTGCGAAATTTAAAGATTGCATGTAGATTGAGCATTAAACTCATGGAATGTTTCATCCTACTATTAATAGCGCATATAACACTTCTATATTATTATTGTGTATTTCTGTATGTATTTCCATGCATGTAGGTTTCTTTTACAAAGCGTATATCTTTTCATGTAAACTGTTTGGTTTTCATTTCTGGCAGTATCTGCATGTATAATTACAGAATTATAGGTGATGACAAGCAGGCCGGAACGAGCAATATTGACAACCCTTAGCTGCACTGATATAAGAGCGGGTCTTGTACGTCTACGACTGAGTTAACTAGCAAACAAATGGCAAACTAAATTCACAGTAAAGTAGAATATAGGGCACGGAAATTCCACATTACACACTTCGTTTTTGAGATATTTGTGATATACAGTAGGCACATAAAAAGTCTCTTCTCTCAAAAAAAGCTGTGCTGAACTTGACGGTACCACTCTCAGAAACTAAGTTTCGCTCACTATTGTCAAAAACGTCACATTTTTGTTTGCAAGGTAAAGTACTTTTCTACATGGCAAAGCAATTGTAAAGAAAGCTTTTATATGCTCATATTATTCAAGGGAAATCTTAGAGATCGTCGCTTTGCAACGATGAGGATTAGAATGAGATTATGAGTACTATTGTGACGCTCTGTTACGATCCGAATGCGTATTCTACAATTTCGAACGTCATCATGCATTCTGGGTCACCTACATAGTTTCAGTAACGTTTTTAATGTGTTTGTGCCCAGTTTTGAGGTGGGGAATAGCTCTCTGGCTTTCGCTTTCTTTTTGGAGAATTTTTACTTTTGCCTCTGAAGCTGTACGACGTGTTTATACGGGGTTTCCTCTGAGCGACATTTTACGTTCGTATTTATTTCGATGAAACTGCCGTCACCGGGTCACTTAGTCTTGTTGTTGGGTTTTGCCGCAGCCACCTGATTACTTCATAATCTAGTAGATTTTCCAGCAAGATATCCGCTGACCGACTACGATCTGAGATACGACCAAATTATGGCTATTAACAAGTGGGTTAAAATTCAGTCAAATGTATTTTTATGCCTTTTTACATTCTTTCTGTTTCTTTTTTCTTCTCCAGTTCTGTATTGTCGTCTGGTGTATATACTTATAACGAAATATCTACGAGACAGGAAGGCTGCCAAGAAACGGACCTGTGGACGAATGCAGTAGCTGTAAACACCTGCTGGATTAGGAATTCGAAATCACGCAATAAAAACCTGCAGCCTTAATTTCCTCGGCCTTTCCCAGCACGCAACCACTAAGATGAGACTGTTATTCAAATCTTCTGGGTGCCTAACAGTACACCTCACGCTTCCCAATACGAGGAAAATTCCTGTTTGGTTAATTGTGATCTTCGCAGAAATTACCCGACGTGGCTCTAAAGTTTTCAATTTTCATAGGTTGAAAGCGACCATCAACCGTTTCATGTAATCCTTTCATATTAACTTTATTTTCGGTGGATGACTACTTGTTACCATTTTAATCCGTTAACGCGACAAGAATTATAAACGGATTAACCTGATTATCCATTACCATATGTGTTATCTGGTTATTATAGCAAATACTGTGTGTTTAGAATGACCACTAGGATTTTTATATGAAAGCGTTGAATTCGGGGAGCCCTTTTCGAGAATTGTACATGCGAGTCAAATTTTATAGTTTCTGTTTGAGTAGTAATTGATATTTTGCATGCCGGGCTCTTATTGCTTCGCTCGTTCGGTACCGTACACACTGTTCAAGACAAACGTATTTTATATTACTTGGTATGTTAACAATTTATTTTATCCGGATCCGTGTTATATACATATATCGACCCCGTGTAAACAGCGCGACATTCGTCTCAGATTATATTGTTCATCCGATACTGAGTTTATTATGGATGGTAATTTAGTGACGCTTAAAATTATAAAACCCACAAATTAAAATCGAAAAAGAAACGGAATTGCAAAAGAAATATTTAAGGTGTTCATGGTGGAATAAACTTGTGGAATTTAAAAAGAAACAATAGCAACTGTTAGAAATGCAAGTACATAATATAGACATCTGCTCCCTCTCGGAAATAAGAAAAGAGGAAAAGGGAGCATCAAGTATCCTGGATATGTGTTTTATTATAGTGGTAATGAAAAAAATCTCATTCGACAATTAATACAAAAAGCAAGAGAACATAACCTACCGCTATATTTATGCTTTGTCGATTACAAAAAAAGCGTTCGACAGTATAAAATGGGACAAACTGTGGGCATTCTTAACAGAAATGGGGGTACCCAACCACCTGATTATTTTGATCAACAACCTTTATAAAAACAGTAAAGCAATTGTAAAGATGGATAACTACATATGTAAACCCTGAGCCATTAAAAAGGGCGTTAGGCAAGGCTGCATACTGTCACCCTTGCTGTTTAACCCATGAGAGCCCGATTTTTTTTTAATTTTTTTTTTTTTTGGTATTTTGTCGATATTTGTAGTACTGCGGATACAAAGAAATGTATTGCATAACAGAAGTCTGTTTTTTATGACCAGTTTTCCAAAAAACGGGTGTTACCATATGGTAACGCTAGGCGCTTCAGCTGCTACAAATAAGGTAAACTGAAATTATTTTATTTGAAGACACATACAGGAACTTACATAACAAATATCATTATTCAGTGTGATAAATAAAGTTGCATTCAATGCACAGTCCCACTTGACACTTTTTACACATTGTTCTTATACCTTCTCCGGCACAGCGTCGTCTTTTCTTATTTGGAACCGGTACCAATAAATGGTTTAGTCCATCATACCGTAAATCATCCGCAATTCTATTTAAAGTGACACTAGATAAAGATGCATCAGGTCTACCAGCACCACGGGAAGATGTTCCATATTTAGATAAATAAACATTTACGATTTCACGTCTAAAATTCTTTTGGGATATGGATTTTCCAGAATTTTTATATAAAATCCATGCATTTTCTATGGCTGCATCTAGCAACCAAGTGAATATTGCCCACCACCATTTCTTTATTCTAATACTCGTCCTAACCCTGTTAATATTCTGATCCATCAAATCAGTGCCCCCCATACTATTATTATAATGCCGTATCATGGATGGCATTGGCACTTGCATAGATTTCCTTTCACTTCTACAATATCGTTTTGCATTACCAAGAGGGTTTATGCCATGGCAAGTTGATGCAACGGTAACAACAGCGTTATCCACCCATCGAGTTACCATAACACCAGTTTCCTTGTCAATGCATGAAAAATAATCTCCTCTTTTATTGTCTTTCAGCATTCGTTTTTTGGGAGGTAGAGGGCAATTTTTGGGTAAGCGATTGTCTCTAAAAGTTCCAGTGCTCCCATATCCATTCTCACGCAAAAAGTTCAACAAATTCATGCTTGTAAACAAATTTTCGAAATAAAATTTGTACCGCAGATTTTTCTTGTCATTAGGCATCTCTCTTATCATTCTTACTAAGGGTGCAGCTGCCTTTCCAAAAATTTTATCGCAGATATCATCAGCCTTTGGGTCTTTTCCTTGGTACATATCAAAATTTAGCAAATATCCGTTTTTACTGTTGAGGCACCACATTTTAAATCCGAATCGGATTGGTTTGCCACGGATGAATTGCTTGCATCCGTGGCGACCGAAATATTTAATCATAGACTTGTCATAAAACAAGCCCTCTTCTGGAACAAAATGCTGCAAAAATTTACTTTTTAGCAAATTCATAAAAGGTCTCATTTTCCAAACTTTATCATTTTCATCTATAAATTGATTGTCAGCGCAGTGAATAAATTGTAGAATGCTGAGAAATCGATTACGCCTCATCGATTCAGTTACTAAAAGGTTCTTCATGTCATTTTTACTATCCCAATAATCACGTTTACTTGGAAGTGAATTATAACCGCTTAGTATTAGAATGCCTATAGCGCATTTCATTTCTCCATAACTTATTTTTGGATCAGGGTAATTTTTAAAACTTGCGTAAATACGTGATTGATTTATCAAAAAGTTAATAACTTCATCATAAAAAAAATATTCAAACATCTGAACAGGAGTTGAATTTCGAAATTTGGAGAAATCGGCGTTTGGAAAATTTGATCGCTGAACATGAAAATCTCCTTGTGCCCAAGAAAATTGTTAGCAAATTTTTGGCGGTATTTCTTTAGACTCATTACTTACAGGGAGAGTGTCGCCAGATGCAAGATCATCATCGTTGCTTTCTACGTAATCGTAATCAAGACCCATGCGATCATTGTTTTGCAAAACAATTTCTGCCGCAGCAGTAAGTTGGCGACCAGGTAAATGATTTATATCTGGCGTTTCTTCTTCATCACCGGACTCTTCATCAGTTAAAACATTTACATCTGGAGGCTCAACAAAGATCTGGTCTACATCCAAATCATCAGCATAAGCCATTTGGAGCGCCTCTTCCAGTGTAAATCCACGACTGTAAAAATAAACAAATTTTTACAGATGTATCCCAACTAAGCAGTTAACCGCCCACGTGGGTATTCCTCTGTTTTCAAAGGTATGCAAACAAAACCCCGGGTAGAGGTTAGATTGATCCTTTCTTATGCCATTTTGAATATTATTAGCAAATTATTCTAGTTTACTGAGAAATGAAGGTACTTACGTGAATCGGATATCCATGGTATGTAGCACTCTACAGAAGTCACAAATTATGGATGTACAAAAACACAAAAACGTCACTGTAAATAAATGGCGGTGATTCAACAATCAGCATTGACACTTTATAGATCTAAGTCTAAGACATCTATTGGCCAAAAGCGAAACTACACATACAGCAAACTGATTTATCAAAGCATGTTTGCGTTACAATTTGGTAACGCTGGGCATTCATGGGTTAATATCTATGGCGAGCATATAATAAAAATAGTTATGGACCAATGAGAAGGTGGTTTCACAATCGGCGGAACCAAAATTATTAAGCTACGGTACGCGGACGATAAAACGATCTTAGCAAACTCAGAAACTGAAATAAAAGAAATAACAAAAAGACTAGAAGACATAAGCCGCGAATATAGCCTAGAGATAAATCGCAACAAAACGAAGGTTATGATCGTTGATCGTAAGAGAAATAATCGTCCAGATCTGAGAGTCATTGGAGACTTTAGGGTTGTCAACAACTTTGTATTCCTGGAATCCCTCATAAGTAATGAAGGCAGCTGCGAACTAGAAATCAGAAAACTAATTCAGATGGGCCGGAACGCTATGACGAAATTACTAAAGCTATGGAAAGACAAGCAGATCACGATTAACACAAAGAAGACAGTAGTAGAGACGTTGATTTTTCCAATTATGACGTATGGCTCCGAGACTTGGACCATAAAAGCATCTGACAGAAGAAGGATAGATGCCTTTGAAATGTGGTGTTGAAGGCGTCTGTTGCGAATTCCATGGACTGCACACAGAACCAACGTATATGTACTGGACGAAATCAAGAGCACTCACCGTCTTTCCAGCAGAATACATGCGAAAATAATGGCATACTTCGGCCACGTAACCAGAAGAAACAGCACTAACCTAGAACGCTTGATCGTCCAAGCAAGAGTAGAAGGCACCAGGCCAACGTGCGAATCGCTATGCCAAGCGAACAGATCGGCTAATAATAGAGAAAGATGGCGCAAGATTACACGACGCGTCCGCGACAGAGCCCCTACATGACGAGAATTTATAGTGTCACGATTCTTCTGTCATTAAAAAAACGCACGAAGAGAGAGAATGAAAAAAAATAATAAAAGAGCCAACGCAGGTGTAGGGCTGTTGGTAAACGACTGCTACAAGATTAACATAGCAGAATTACACTACCAAAATGAATGCATTTTAAGAGCATTTATCAATCTGAAAGAAGAAAAAGTTTACATTATTAGGGTATACGCTTTAGACACCGGAAAACCTCATAAAGAAATAGAATCATTCAATGGCACATTACAAGTGGAATTAAAGAGCAAACCCCCAACAGAAGAATTATTAAAATTATTAAGAAGAACTGTCAAGAAGAACGTGTTGTTTCCCTTCACCCAATTAGCTCAGTCGTGGAGGGCGGTGACGAAGAGTAGGGGTGGCGGAGCGGCAAGCAATAAAGTTTTTTAAGTATTTTTTATTATGTTACATTTACAGGTGCTCTGTAAAAGAAAAAAAACATATACACAATGGTGTAACGCGGCGTTTCTCACTGAGGGCAGCGTTGGGCCCCTGGAAGAGAGCGTGGAGCGCGGTGGCAGCGTTGGGTTTGTCCGCCCGAGGAGATGTTGACGGGAGTCTGGGGTAGCAAATCTTGGGATCGGCCTCGCAGGCGGGCGTTGAGCCTCGTGTTCCACCGAGCGTACCGGGTGACGGCCACGATGATGCTACTTGGGGAAACGCGATTTCATTCAAGCGCTGGTATGTGCTGGGCTTGGATGTGGATTGGGTTGCCTCCCACAGCCGCTGAAGTTCCTCTTCTTCGTTCGCTCCTAAATGCAGCTCCAGACCCAAGTCTAGCTTCCAGGGGCTGCAGGTGATCGGGCGGCGGTGGTGAACGAAGGGATGCCGTCTGGGGCGCTGGCGTCCAAAGCGAGAAAGTCAGTGGGGGGTGTTCTCGGAGACAGGTGTGCGGAGGCGGCGACCATGGGTGGCGTCCTCCAAGCTGACGGCGAGGGGGACGACGAACACTTGGGGCGGCAGGGACTGCCGACAGCTGCGCCCTTCCTTCCTCAGAGACGACGTGGGGGGTGGCGAGGGCCCAGTCAAGCTCTCGAACAAGTCCTGAGTTCTGAAATACATAAAGTTTAATCAAAAAGCGACCTCAGCGGGACAGCTGAAGGTAATGTAGGATTGGACGTGCTGGGGGGCGTTTACGCCATGAATCGGATACTTTTCGGAGGTTGTGGTACGTAGGCTGGTCCGGACGAACATTGGCGGTTCGGTCCGTAAGAAAAGGCTTCCGTCGCACATAACAAGTGCGGGCCGGAGGTGCTGCGGTTAGTGATGGCTGACGAGGGCGCTTATGCATTATGACGGTACAAGGGAAGGTTCAAGTTGGAGCGTTAGAGCAATTCAGGCTTCTAAGTCCCAACCGAACACGGAAGGTTCGAATTGGAGAGTCAAAAGTGGGTTCAGATAAGAGGCGAAGGGAGAACCAGGCAACACATATAGGCCACCAGTCGAGTTCCACGAGCGACATAGGTTGCAGCAGGCCTTAGGCGTTTAGCCGTCCATCCACCCGCTTACATAATTTCACATTTTTAAAATAAGTTAATAAACACATTATTTTATTTTGTAATACAGGAATATTGATAGACTTTTATTTTCGACTACTTTGTTTGGATGTGTTCACAGTACTATAGCCCAAGCATAGAGCTATCCGACGCTCAATGCAACTGGGGAATTAAAGAGTAATTTCCCCCGTGTTATATTTTTGTAACGCCAGAGTAGAGATGCTACATATCTATAAGCGATATATCCCTTAAAGAGCAGTAGGTGACAACATATTCATGCTCCACTGTAGGGGAACTGGAAAAATATCATCCAGCGCGGCATGTTATTCTTTTACTCTCAATCACACGTTTTGCTAGTTCTGTTGGCTCTCATTTTTTTTCACCGGGAGCTGAATTTGGAGCATCTACCCATGTGAGAAGATGTTTACTGCTCATCGCACTATTTTAGTGTTTATTGCTAATTACCTATGGGTAAAGATTGCTAATTACTTATGGGTAAAGATTGCTAATTACTTATGGGTAATGTAAATCTCGGGCACTTCATTCCATGTTGGAACATGGCTTGAGACAAGGCGAGTCAGGGTCGCCGAAATATCTCTTTCCGAAACCCAGTCTATCTGGCACACCGTTAACTGCATACTGGGTGTAGTTAGCATCATGCCTTCGACGACTGCCTTACTTTTCCTACTTCCACAACTGTGGTTTTGGTATCCAATTTTTAAAGCGACTAGATGAGCTGCCCGCCAGTTGCCAGATGTGGGGATTGAACCCCGTACCGTGGCACCTCAGCCTGAGCTCCCTAACCGCTCGGCCACGCTTACTGATAAATAACCAGTCATGAAGAGCTACTATTAATCGTGGTAATGTTGCGGATCGCTATCATTTTAGCTGTGGCGTATGTTTGTCTTTAATTACTTTTTTCTACTCCTGTAACTAAAATGGCATTTAACATACTTCATACACTTCGCTAAGTGACATTTTAATCACGCATTCATAACCTGTGACTAAAGAGCCTCTTAGTCATGGGCTGAAGTTAGCAACGATGTTTTAGTCATGGGGTGAAGTTAGGTGCAAACAGTATTAGCTTTATTAGCCACAGCCAAAACTAAAATCAATTTAGTTTTCAACAGTCCACTTTGACGTTTGTCAAGCATGCTTTAACCTAATATCATAAATGTCAAAATTGAAATAATATGATGTTATATTGTCTAAATTTGTGGTCGTAGAAAAAGTATAGTATGTAACACATTATATAAACTCGTCTAGACACTCGTTTATTAAACACTCGCTGCGCAGCGCTCCGCTCGTGGCTAAAAAACTCGTGACTAAAATGACGTTTATAAAACTTCTTATATAATATACTATTTTCTACTCATGACATTGAAATCAGTCATTTTGCCATGGATTCCGGTGGTTGAAATTGCATTTCAACCACTAGAGATTGAAATGTTCGGACTACTGGGATTTCAAACTGTTTGACATTCAATTGTTGACAAGAGAAATGTCACTTTATGTTTAAGTTTTTCTAAAGTGCATTAATTTGTTAAAATTTGTGAAAATTTGTAGAAAAAATAGTATATGCAACTCGTGGCTGATAAAATTTCAACGTCTCGAGTTACTTTTTTCAACGTTGAAATTTTATTTCAACCACTTGTCCCATAATATACTATTAATTATTACTATTACAAATTAGACAGGTTACAATTGAATATTTGTTTTACTTTTTATGCGTTCGTGATTAAGGGCGATTACCGTGCATTTATTGGGCGTCAATCCATTTACCGTATTCACTTTTATGACTGGTGTCGCGAATTCGTCTAAAATCGGGGTAACTGACAATCCTTTTACTTAAAATACACTTGTACACGAAGACTAAAGGTACTTGTTACATTTAAATCAAGCCGCTTTTTAAATTAGCATTCGAATGTATTTCCTGCGCGCCGCGCGACTTGGATCGCGTTTGTTTTTTTATGTTTTGTCATCCTTCCTTTGTGGAAGTTTTTTTCCTTTTGACTTTTCCTGTTGAGGTGCTGACTCTGTTAGGGGTGTGTTCGTGATGTGCTTGGGGGAGTTTGCTTTGCGAGATTCTTAGGCCGTCTTTTAGTTGGATTAGCGCGGTTTATTTGTTTGCTTCTTATCTTTCCTGTTAGATTGTTGATTAGGATTTTGGGTCGATGTTGGTGTGTTTGAGGAATTAGCTTATGCGGATTCTTTTTAGATCCCACCTCGACACCGCAAGGTAAATGAGGTTACAGATAATACAATACAATACAATACAATACAGGCCATCTTCGTAGTTTGGATTTGGTGCAGTTCTTCTTAGTTGGCTCTTTCATCTTCTGGTTTGTTAATTAGAATATTGGATCGATGTTGGTGTGTTTGTGAGATTCGTTTGTGCGAATTATTATGGTCTCCCAAACCATCTTTCTAGTTGGTTTGGTGCGTTTTAATTGCTGCCTTTTCATTTCATTTTCTTCCTTCCCCTTTTTGATTGATTGTGAGTATGGTGGTTTGAAGTGGATGTGCTTATGGGGTTTTGTTTTGCAAATTTTCCTCTCAGACCATTTCTTAGCACTTTCATCTGTTGGTTTCTTTTATTTTCCTTCTCTTTCGTCTTTGGCAAGGTTTAAGTCAACTTGTTGGACCGATGATGGTTTCCTTTTGAGACCGGATTCTTTTTTTTGTTGGATGCCCTTCTGGGATGCTGTCGTGACGTTCTCCGCTTTAGGCGGATTTGGCCGTTTGATGCCATTTGTTGTGTCCGTCAGCAGTTTTGGAGTTTTGTGTGAAGTTCAGTCATGTAGCTGATGTTGTCTGGTTGCCATCAACTATCGTGCTGCTTTGAGTTTTTGTTTGTTTTTGGGCATCCATTTCGCTTATACGGATTATTTCCTCGAGTGAGTTTTCGGATTCGTCAGACCCGGCTCTCTTCTCCAGTCATTGTTCCTTTTGTCCCTTGCGCTATTGTTAGCCAGTTCTTTTGTCATTGCCTTTCTTTGCTAACGACTTCTTCCTTTTTGGGTTCCTTAGTCTTGTAAGTAAATTTGGTTGTGTTTGGCGATTGTGTTCTTGGTCTTTGGTGATGATTGTTTTTGTTTTGTTGTGTATAGGGTGGTTGGTTGGGCATTGTAGAGTAGGTCACTATTAGTGAGCGTTTTTATCTTGCTTTCCCTCGTGTAGGGTTTAGGGTGGTTTGGTTGGGCTTTGCAGGGTAGGTGATTTTAGGAAGTATTTCTTTCATCTAGTTCTTCCTCTAGCAACACTGAAGTAGCTTGCAGTTAGCAGTTGGTTTGGTTGTGTAGTTTTGACTTTCATTCGTGTCGGGTGAAGTTTATCTTTCGCTTTGGTGTAGGTTCGAGTTAGCTTGTTAGGTTTTGTTGGATAACTTTTGGGATTTTGGTGGCGTAGCTGACATTTTATGGTTGCTTTCAGCTATGAGTATTGTGTTGGTTTTTTTGTGTCTGTATCCATGTCGCTTATGCGGATTTCGATCCACAGGTGAGTCTCGAGTCCTTGTTTTGGTTTCGCTTTTGGTCATGCTTGGAGTTGGAGAACGGTTTCGTTGACTAATTTAGAGTATCGGCTCATTCCGGAATTGTGGGACCTGCCTCTGTCCCCGAGTTGTTGTCCTTTAGTTTCCTTTTAAGCCTTTGTTGCCTAATGAAGTTTTTGGTGTGATCTACTGCTGTGATTGGTTGTTTGAGCTGTTGTTGGATTTCTTTGAGGTCTCCCGTTAGGGGACAATTTCTTTTGTCAGTTTGTTTGTTTTGTTATTGAGGACATTTTGAGTATGTAGGTGTTGTGGTGTGATCCTTTGGGTTTTGTTTATTTTTGGGAGTTGGATTGTGGTTTGTTCGTGGGAAAGGTTTCTCTTGGGATTTCGGTTTCGCAGTACCTTATCTGTGGGGGTTTGCTTCCGCCTCGGGGGTTTGCTTCTGCCTCGGGAGTTTGCTTCCGCCTCGGGGATTTGTTTTCTTAGGAAGTTGTCAAGGGGGGGGTACTTGTGGGGATATGGGTTGATTTTGGGGGGGTTGTGGGAAGTGGAACTTCTTCGCGATGGGTTGGTACGGGGCGCAACATTAACATCCAGCAGCGATAAGCAGTCTCGATCCCTGTCGTAAAGTTGCTCTGGTCTTGAGTATCTCCTGGGGTCACTACCGCCTTCGCAGGTAGTTGCCCTATCGTGGGGTGGGTTTGCGTTTTTAAGTGTGTGTGTGGGTTGGTGAGTTTGTCAGTGGGATGATGATCTTTTCTGTTTTTTGCAGGTTGAGCTCTCCTGTTCTGGTAAGGAGAGAGTTGTTACACTTAAATTACGCTGCCTTTTTAAATTAGAATTCAAATGGTATTTCCTGCGCGCCGCGCGACTTGGATCGCGTTTGGCCACGATGACCTCGATGCGCTTTTATCTGTTAGGCGCAGATTGTGGTCTTCGGGAGCGTTCTTTTCCGCTTGCAACCCTTAAGCAAGTATGGTGGTTTAGCATTTTTTGAAGAGCTTTGGGGGCTATCTATTGAGGCTGCGGTTAGTTTTGGTTATTGGTGTAATGCAGGCCTTCACGTTTGTGTGGTTTTGGATGAGCCAAGCTCACGTTATGAAGTTTATGTCTTTCGCTTTATGCGGATTTTGAACTGCAACCACGAGTCATTCCATGTGCCCGGATCGTATCTGGGGTGAGTAATCTAGACGCCTTAAAACTCCTTGTAGTTCTGTACTTTATCGTTGGACTCCTGGTTTCCTTTTCACAGTAAGTAGTGCCAGGCATTAAACGCCGATTTCGTTTGCTAAAGCCAGTTCTATTTTGTGCCAAATGTTCTCCGCGTCCACGGCGACCGCCGCAGACGTTTGCGAGCCGACGATTATTGGACCTTGCGGGGCCGCTTTCCTCTGGTTGCCGGCGCCTACTTAGAGCACACCAGCTACGGCTGCACAAGTTTATTTGGCGAAACGCTTGGAACCGCGTTTAAGTTTCCTTCAAGACTGAGCCCAGGAATTTCTGCCTACCACGTGGCTTGCTAGGCAGCTATTTTTAATATGTGCAATTTGTAATATTGCCGTACTGTATTGTGAAGTTATAAGTATGTGATTGTATGTAATTTGTTTAATTGTAGGAAAGATTACAGAATAAATATAAGATGGGTCACTCGCGGCATTTTCAAACGAAATTGCACTTCAAAAGCGTGCGCCGACAACTCGCCGTTCACTACGTCGTATGCCCGTATGCCGGGCGATCGATAAGCACTGTGAAAGCACTGGCGGCAAACCATCTTCGAACGCTCCGATTGGCCGAGTGACCCTTGTAATTTTTGATTGTAGTAACTATGCGATTCTGATTTGTGCAGATTATTGTGATAACTATATATATGCTTTGTACTGTGATATTTTCCTGGAATTATATGATCTTTATGCCAGTAAACTGGGTTGAGCTTAGTTACGGTTATTTGATGTATTTGGAGCTATCTTTCAGAAGGTGTAGTTCTATGCTAGGTATTGAGAGTTTAAAAATTCTCGCTAGAATACCGGGGTGTATTCGCCGTTATTATAAAGATTTGTTGGCGCACTGGGCATTTAATTATTGTTCTACCGTTTCATTTCTCAAAGAGCTACACGCCTCCGACCGCTGAGCTGGCGGCCGAATTTTGCACCAAAGTGTACCTGATTGTAATTTTTCTTTGGAAGACCGCCCAGAAAATAAGTAATAATTAGCCAACATACTGTTGTGAGATTAATAAGAACACTTAAGTACAAATACTTGCATTTATTTTCTGCCGTTTACAGAACAACTTAAGTTTAACACCGTTACTTATTAACTAACTAAATTCTAAGTCCAATTTTACTAAGAAAACTCGGTAGGCGTTTTCAAATTCCCAAATAAGCCTATCAGAGCAATTCTAAATTTTGGACCTCTGTCACGTACATACGTACGTGACAATTCATAATAGTTCTATGAATTCTACAACTTTTGTAGGTTTCACACGCTAAAATTGTTCAAGCGGTCGAGACCTCGCAAATGATCGCTGATAAAGTTTACTACAAGAATTTGCTCCAGCCGGCACGTAATTTTTATGACCGAGTTGCAACTTCTGATCACGCACTAATAACCTAGCTTCGCCTAATTTTTACTTCCTTTTACAATAAAGGAAGTATTGGATTCACCCCAAAAATTCTAAAATAAGTTTTCAACAGATCTTCAAGTTTTAGAGTCCCCTAAACCCAAAAAGCAAATTTTTTTTCATTGGTCTGCCTGTGTGTCTGTGTGTCTGTGTGTCTGTCTGGCTGTCTGTGAACAGAATATCGCAAAAGCGAAAAGACGTGTGGTGTTGAAACTTCATATATAAGTTTTGTGTACCATGTAGATGCGACAGCAAGCTTTTGAAGAAAATCGCATAACCGGAAGTAGATGTTTACTCTTGTGATTTTTCAGTTTTTTCGGCTCTAACGATTTTTTTCAAACTTCACATTTTTATTGCATTTTAAACGTGTATTGACGTGAGATAGTAATAGGTGATTTTTTAGTTGAATACCTCTAAAATGGGTTTCTTTTGTTTTTTTTTATCATTTTTTTTATTAACTTTTATTTTAAATAGAACACCCGGTATATTATTACATTTTTGAATTCAGCTTAAAATTCTAGAGACAATTTGTCTTTTTACATAACGCTCTATTTTGTACCGTTATCGTAGAATTTGTAATTTTTCAAAAAAAATTGACAAATGCTTAAAAATTTAAAATCAAATTTTTTGCTAATAATAAGATCACTGTAAAAGGAAGTTGTATGCGTGTATCACACCAGATTTTTTGGCTTACGAGGCAAATCTTGCATAAATCTACTCTTAACCATTCCGTGAGATTTGAATATTTACCTCTTTCCAGAATAAAGCAGGTTCAAAATATATTTAGCCTTTAATATGACCATTTTGCCTACGGAATTCTATCTTAAATTATTTATGATACAAATTGCTTATGGGTAACTAAAGTACAGTATATTCCTACAACCGCGTATAGTTCATTTTCACTTAAGAACGCAAATCGTAACACTGGTTTACTTGACTTGAGTGTTAAGATTTTTTAAACGTAACTTAACTTCTATTAACCTGATCTGCGGGAACCGATGCGCAACTACTACTGTACTTTTCTTAGCTTTAATAACTTTTTTCGTTGACCGCTTGTTAAGTTCCATATTAATGAATTATTTTTCCTAAAAAAGGATGGATTAATAGACGTCATTAATACACTGTTTTTGATTAATACACTCTTTTTCATTAATTAACTGTTTTTTAAAAACGGATGGATTAATAGATCTATTAATACACTGTTTTTGATTAATACACTTTTTTTCATTAATTAACTGTTTTTGTGATTTTGACGTTTTGATGATATTTTGCATGGAGGTTAGTTGTATTAATCAAGTTTTTCGCCACAAAAAAATATTTTACGGTCAACGAAAAAATGTTGTAATCAACTCGTTTGTTAATGGTCGATTAATAATCACTTATAATACCATGAGTAGTCAAAGTTATGTCGACTATTTTTGTGGTGGTGTCACGAATGTCCATTGCGCTTTGGTACGATTAGGACGAGTGCGATAGCACGAGTCCTAATCCCAAGCGCAATGGACATGAGTAGTGATACCACCGCAAAAATAATCTACTTAACTTTGACTAAGAATGGTATTCGAGGGACTATTTAATGAACCAAACTACCTTTTCAAATTAGTTTTTAGTAAATCTAGCAACAAACTACGCAATTTCTATAGTAACAGAACACTAATATTGACTTTTTCTAATAAAAATCGCATTTGCTAAAAATAGTCACTTGAATACCTTCTAGGAAGATATATCCACTGATATTTTTTTGATTAGTCGAGAAACGTCAGAATTCTGGATTTTCATTGGTCACTTTTTGACAGATGACAGGTGAATTGAATAGTCTCAGCTATTTAAGGCACTCACTCGCTATAGCTCGTTCGTGCTTTAAACAGTTTCGATTATTAATCGCCTTCATTAACACACTTGTTGGTTAAATAACTATTTTTTCCATTATTAATTGCTGTGCACATACATTGAATAAAGGGGATGGACAATATTCCAATTTTTACCTAACGTATGTGTAATACAGACGACAAAGTGTATTTTTCATTTTAAAGTGATCTAAATTTTTAAGTATATATTCTAAAGAGTTTAACATTTTATTCACTATATTTTGAATGCGGCAATTAAATAAAAGTTTGGTGTCGCGAATGTCTTGTCTTTACGCGTTAAACTTTTTCCATCCATCACAGAGTTATACCAAATAGGATTATTTTTGCTTTGAAAACGTGACTAACTAATATTGAAAACTTTAATAAGTGATAATTCAGAGCTCCAATGATGAATACTAATGAAGTCCTGCTACAGTAAGTCACAGCCTGATGGAGTTCTAATCACTTTCCAAAGTTTAAAATCGTCAGCAAAGAGAATATATTCGGAAAACTTTACAGTGATCGGAAGATCATTAATGAAAATAAGAAATAGAAGTGGTTCTAGTACGAAACTTTGAGGTACACCTAACGATGATTTGTATGCCTGTGATTGACTTCCGTTGTAGACTACTACCTGTTGTCTTTCAGGAGGATATTAGTTAAATAAGTTAATAAGGGCTGCGCCAAAATAATATTATTCTAATTTTTTAAAATAACAGCATAAGAAACTCTGTCAAAGGCTCTAGCAAAGTCAATGTAAACAATGTCAACTTGCTTATTATTGGTTAAGGTTTCCGACACATTCTGTGTGAAACTTGCCAAGCTAGTTAAAGTTCATGTTACATAATAAAATGTATTTTTTGTCCGGTTCAATAGTATTTTTTCGGTCATTTAGCAGTTAAATAAGAACAAACATATTCGTCCAGGTAGATAATAGGTATGTTCGTTTGTCCTGCTCTAAACTGATCTGAACACTTTAGCGTGACGTCACCAGAACAGTTTAGTGCAGGTTCGAGCAAACTAATTGCGCAGAATCGAGCAGAAACAAACGAACGGTTTTAGAGCAGTTTGGAGCAGTTTAATGTTGTTGACAAAACAAATAATAAAACCTTAAATATTAGTTATTTAACCAACAAGTGTGTTAATGAAGGCGATTAATAATCGAAACTTTTTAAAGCACGAACGAGCGATAGCGAGTGAGTGCCTTTAATAGTTGAGATTATTAATCGCCCATTAACAAACGAGTTGATTACAAAATTTTTTCGTTGACCGCAAAATCTTTTTTTGTGGCAAAAAATTTGATTAATACAACTAACCTCCATGCAAAATATCATCAAAACATCAAAATCACAAAAACAGTCAATTAATGAAAAATAGTGTATTCATCAAAAACAGTGTATTAATAGATCTATTAATCCATCCTTTCTTAAAAAACAGTTAATTAATGAAAAAGAGTCTATTAATCAAAAACAGTGTATTAATGACGTCAATTAATTCATCCTTTTTTAGGAAAAATAATTCATTAATATTGAAATTAACAAGCGGTCAACGGGTTTATATTATCATCATTCTGCGTAGTGGAGGATGGCGTAGACGTATTTTTAAACAATTCTAAACAATGCTAAACACAACCAAATACAAATTCGAACGCTAGAATTAGGAAATGAAATAGACTGACGGAAGACGCGCAAAACAGCTGACTTTCACCTTTTTTACTGCGCTAGTCTGCTACTTTTTACTCCTCCTAAAGACCAGGAGTAAGAAAAGCTGTTCCAAGCAGTTCCGAGCAACTTGCACCTTATCAAACGAACGCAGTTCAAGCAGTTCGGAGCAGCTGCTCGTTCTCAAACGAACGCCGTTTTCCTGCTCTAAACTGTTCGGAACAGTTTAGAGCAGTCAAACGAATCCGTAATTAGTAATTTGGCTAGCACCGGAATTAAGCATGAAAACTCAAATATCTTTACGGGTCTGAGGTTCCTTCTTGTTAATAAACTTGTACGCCACTGAAATGCGTAGTTCAAATGCTCTACCATAACCTTGTAACTAACTCAGTCTAAATTGACGTTCTACAGAGACATTCAACTAAGTGCAAGTCGCCTGAAAGTTTAATTGTTTGTTTACTGCAATTCGAATGAGCAAACGAACTCGGTAAGATTTGAATTATCGCGCTCAATCTACGCGTCGCTCTAGCAATTGTTTTGCAGATTGAAAATTAGGCTTTTGTTTCGGTAAATTAAGAAAAATCTCAAATTTTCTAACCCAACTTTCTGATGGCGGTTATAGCAGTTTTAAACCGTTCCGAAGTCCTGGATTCTGCTTATATCGGCTCCGCAGCGCAGCTTTTGGGTCCCTCAGTAAGTTGTACGCTTACAATAATAGAATTGGCTTCACCACTGACCTTTTGAATTTTCCCCAGATGGTCTCCGTTGAGGTTCCGCAGGTAAAAATTGCTCACACCTTCTCTTGCGGTCGGTTGCCAGATGTGCGATGCTGGTATGGTCCTCGTAGGCCTCGGCTGCTAGTGCAGGAACTCCAATATTGCCCCTGGGTGTCCTCGAATGGCCCGAAATGACTTGTCGAAGCTCGGTCGTCAGGAACGGAACGATGGCCGAAGATGAATTTAACTTTAGGTGAAGGATTTTATTGCCTTTATTTGTGCACGAACACTGACACGTTATAAACACTTTGGTGCAATTTTGTGTCTGTAAATTAATGTAAAGGGTATGAAAATTCAAATTAAACACCAGCCACAATTTAAGCTGTCGGCCAGCAATTTTTATTCATTTATTAATCCCCTTGTTCGTTATAAACAAAAAACAATCTACCAAAATTAAACAGGAAATTCGAACTGTGTCAAATCAGAATCTTTACAAATTAAATCTTAAATTTAATACATTTTTACAATTAAACTTAATTCTATAAAATTGTCTTTGTAAGTTTATGGTTATTGTCCTTTGATTTTCACTCGCGTTTCGCTAATTAACAGGCCCTTTTGTTCACTCATTTCACTGATCACAGCCTCCTTTCGTTCATTTCCTTTTTAGGTACTTTAGAGTTCAATGTAAGTTTCGCTTTCACTTAGGTACTCCCAAACCAATACACATTTTAAATCCAGCTATTTTAGAATTCTTGTTGATCCATTTTTAATTCATGATTCGCCTTCTAAATCTGCCTTTGGGTTCTTTTACCCCATTCTTTCATAAGCCTTCTGCCTCTCTAACCTTTGTTTAATTTACTCAAAGAAATTATTATTTTATTTACTCTAGTTCAAATTAATTTGCGACGCACAGTTAATTATTGCTCTCTGTAAGAACTTGCTTTTTCTCTGCATATTTTAAATAATGCTATAAGTTTAACTAAATTACTTTAAGAACTGCACACCCTTGTGACAATCAAGTTTCATTTCCTTCTAGCTTATTTAATTTATTTCCAATAATAATGGCTCAATTTGTCCATGTAATTTCATATTGACAACTTATGTGAAAATTATACAGATGTGTGAATTCTATCAACTCTGTGCTTTTCTATTTTGATTTAATTTGTTCGTACTGCTACCAGAGCTGCTTTGAGGGCTAAAAACCATTGCAATATATGCTTTGTACTGTGTGTACACCGGGGTGCATTCGCCGTTATTATAAAGATTTGTTTTCGCACTGGGCATTTAATTATTGTTCTACCGTTTCATTTCTCAAAGAGCTACACGCCTTCAATCGCTGAGATGGCGGCCGGCTTTTGCACTTAAGTGTACCTGATTGTAACTTTTCTTTGGAAGATCGCCCAGAAAATAAGTAATAATCAGACAACATACTGTTGCGAGATTAATAAAAACACTTAAGAACAAATACTTGCATTTATTTTCTGCCATTTACAGAAGATCTTAAGTTTAACACCGTTACTTATTAACTAACTAAATTCTAACTCAAATTTTACCCAGAAAACTCAGTAGGCGTTTTCTGGGTTTTTTTATCTATTTTTTTTATTAACTTCTAGTTTAAATAGAACACCCGGTATATTATTACATTTTTGAATTCAGCTTAAAATTCTAGAGAAAATTTGTCTCTTTGCCTAACGCTCTATTTTGTACCGTTTTTGTAGAATTTGTAATTTTTTTAAATTTTTGACAAATGCTTAAAAATTTAAAATCAAATGTCTGGCTAATTATAAGATCACTGTAAAAGAAAGTTGTGTGCATGTATCACACCAGATTTTTTGGCTTACGAGGTAAATCTTGCATAAATTTACCCTTAACCATTCCGTGAGATTTGAATATTTTCCTCTTCCTAGAGAAAAGCAGTTTCAAAATATCGGCTAAATGCTCGCCTTTAATATGACCATTTTGCCTACGAAATTCTATTTTAAATTATTTATGATACAAATTGCTTATGGCTAACTAAAGTACAGTCTCTTCCACTGGTTTACTTGACTTGAGTGTTAAGATTTTTTAAACGTAACTTAACTTCTATTGACCTGGTTTGCGGTAACCGATGCGCAACTAACTACTACTGTACTTTTCTTAGCTTTAATAACTTTTTATCCCATTATTAATTGTTGCGCACATACATTGAATAAAGGTGATGGAGCAATATTTCAATTTTTACCTAACGTAAACGACAAAGTGTATTTTTAATTTTAAAGTGATCTAAATTTTTAAGTGTAAATTCTAAAGAGTTTTTATTCACTATATTTTGAATGCGGCAATTAAATAAAAGTTTGGTGTCGTAAAAGTCTTGTCTTTACGCTTTAAACTTTTTCCATCCATTACATCACATTTTTGCTTTGAAAACGTGACTAACTAATATTGAAAACTTTAATAAGTGATAATTCAGAGCTCCAATGATGAATACTAATGAAGTCCTGCTACAGTAAGTCACAGCCCGATGAAGTTCTAATCACTTTCCAAAGTTTAAAATCGTTAGAAAAAAGAATATATTCGGAAAATTTTACAGTGATCGGAAGATCATTAATGAAAATAAGAAATAGAAGTGGTTCTAGTACGAAACTTTGAGGTACACATAACGATGATTTGTATGCCTGTGATTGATTTCCGTTGTAGACTACTACCTGTTGTCTTTCAGGAGGATAATAGTTAAATAAGTTAATAAGGGCTGCGCCAAAATCAAATTATTCTAATTTTTCAAAATAACAGCATGAGAAACTCTGTCAAAGGCTCTAGGAAAGTCAATGTAAACAACGTCAACTTGCTTATTATTGGTTAGGGTTTCCCACATATTCTGTGTGAAATTTGCCACGTTAGTTAAAGTTGATGTTACATAATAAAATTTATTTTTAGTCAAGTTCAATAGCATTTTTCCGGTCATTTAGCAGTTAAATAAGAACAAACATATTCGCCCAGGTAGATAATATTTAAGCGACGCCTGCGCCCCCCGAAGTTATGTGTAAGCGGTTCCAAGGGGCAACGGTAGAGGTTAGGCGAAAAAAGGCAGATATTTGCCCAGGAAAAGCATTTACCTAAAAGAATCATTTACGTGTAACATAGACATTTTGAGCTGATTACGAAATAAACAGGATTTATTATTATTGACTATTCAACTCACTTGTCATCTATCAAAAACTGTCCAATAAAAATACAAGATTTGACGTCTTTGAGCTAATAAAAATGAACTATATTGACAATTTTCACTAGTGAAAATAATGGACAATTTTCACTAGTTGTATAGTGAATATTTTTCGACAATTTTCACTAGTGAAAATGATCGACAATTTTCACTAATGGTATAGTAAATATTTTAAACAAATGTGATTTTTATTAGAAAAAATCAATATTAGTGTTTTGTTACTATAGAAATTGCGTAGTTTGTTGCTAGATTTACTGAAAACTAATTTGAAAAAGTAGTTTGGTTCATTGAATAGTCCCTCGAATGCCATTCTTAGTCAAAGTTAAGTAGAATATTTTTGCGGTGGTATCACTCATGTCCATTGCGCTTGGGATTAGGACTCGTGCTAGCGCACTCGTCCTAATCGAACCTAAGCGCAATGGACATTCGTGATACCACAGCAAAAATATTCGACATAACTTTGATTACTCATGGTATTATAAGTGACAATTATCTTACTCTCCATTAATCACGTTTACTATCTTCCTGATGATCAAATTTACAAAGCTTGATAGTAGTAATATACCTTTTGTGCTATTTTTTAAATCAATGCTATTTTGTAACGTATAAAATTTAGACAAAAGATTGCATTTTTGTAAAAATAGTTGTTTGAGTACCAAAACACTGAAGTTTAACTTTTATCACGAATGTGGATTTAGTTGCAATGGCCCCTAAGGCGGAGGAATATAAACATTATGTCTTTTTCATAACACCTACTTGTTATTTGTCAATAACCGAACTTTCATCCTAACTGACAAGTTCCCCATAACAGTCATGGATGTTATAAATTTTATTTTCATCGATGTTGTTATGGACTATTAACCACCGCACTCAGTACGATAATGGATATATATTATCATCCTCTTTTCATATAAAAAAATACACTGAACTAGAATTTATTGATGAAGGTACAATTTTGAACAATGCTCGTTTGCTTATGGCACATAACGAAACTCATTTGATTGCCGCAAAATCCGGCTCGCCTCCTGGTTCTGGCAATCAAACTTGTTTCGTTAAAATGCTCATAATCAAATTTGTATCCTTAATATCTATTTAACCAATAGGTAATGTTGATGTTTTCTGTCATCCATCTGTCACCCTGCCAACTGCAATAAGTCGGAAAACTATGGATTATTTTACTGCCGATTTCTCGTATTTTAATGACGATTTTTGCGTTCTTTACTGCTTTCAAAAGCGTAGGTAACTCGATCTTACTTTTGGATCTTTTTGTTTTAAAAGTATAAATGAAATAGTAAAGTTAGTAGATAATATATCATTTTATTTTGTAACTATAATCTTGTTTATTGGTCCTCGATAGCGGGCGCAATATGGCTTTGATCATGGTGTAAAGAATACAAGGTGAAACGCTCCCGGGATGGGCAGTCGTTCAAAAAATAGAGGGGAGATGTCAACCAATCCCCGATGGTCCTGCTCAGGAAATCCATCACGGCCGCGATCATGGTGTAACCATGGTTGCGATCGTATATGTTGCTGGCACTGTCAGTCGATGTCAAATTCGGGGTTAGCAGGTTACATTTTGCGTCAATCTGACACCAACTGACGCAAAACCTAACCTCGAATTTGACATCGACAGCGTCTTCAACAATACACTTCAGTACTACCAATCGTGCCATTTGTCGGACCATGTCCTATTGGTTGAATTTGAGGTCCGCCCACATTCTGCGGAACGTTACACCTAGTATTCTTTACACCATGGCTTTGATGATCCGATGGCCTAAATAGTTGCTAAGCAATGTAACAAAAATACCAACTACGCAATATAGCTACACCACCAATCTAAATAGAAACTACAGCACATCAAAATTGCACCAGGCCGGTACAACGATGACGTAATACCCTATGCTCAAAATACTGAATCGCTAAATTTTGTTCACTTTGAGAACCAAAACAAAATAAAACATTGTATGTACCACGTGATAATCAAGATCATAGCTCTTCGGAAATTTAAAGCATTCCGCTTCGCGCCGTGCTTTAAACAGTCCTTCATGTTATAATCTATCAACTATATCCTTAATACATAAATAACTATTACACTTTCATTGCGTAATAAATTTTATTTGGAAATTATGTTACATAAATTTGAACAACCATATTATATTTACCATTATATAGCCAAGTTAATTATATTCCTATACTTTTATTTATTATAGTTAATCTTTTAGCATATCTTCTTTTTAACACTAAAACCATTCGGTTGGGTATGCAACTCAATTTTTTTCTACTCACTATTAAATTTTTCATATTCATTGATAGGCAAGGATCGCCAAAACTCTGTAGGTGTTAACTCTTTTTTAGAAGCCATTTTCACGTCATCTGGCTGATGAATAAATAAATAGTTAAAGTTGTCGGTATTGGCAACTGCGTCCCAAACAACACCTTCTGATTTAGGTATTCCAGTTTTAGCAAACGAGGTAACGAAATCGAGTAACGTATTTTTCATTTTTTCATCAGATTCTGATAGTTTATCTTTTGTGAAGCTTACACCCTCGAATGACATCTCGTATAAAAGAAAACCATCTTCTCCGTGGGCAGCACCATAAGAATTATTGAAACTCATAAAGTTGAAGTCTGTTTTATATCCAAAGAGATATGAATAAATTGAAGATTTAGCTAGTTTTGCGTGCATACGGGAAGACCTTTCAAAGGCAAGAAAGAAATATCTATCTCCAACAAGTTTAATATATGTTTGAATATCATCAACTGATATAGGTGTTTTGCCAAAATAAAACTGTGTAATTTTATCTGTTATCAGAGGTTTATCCGCGCTATTAACAGTGTAGTTGTAATCCAAAATATAAGGCAGAACTTCATTCCACTGTTCACTAAGCTTGTCTACTTTACCTTGCAAGTTCCACAACCCTAAAATGCCTTCTTCTGTAGTTGCTGACATCATAAGGGGAACATCGTACACCTTCCCATTGTCTAATAATTTGTAGGGGTAATCAGTAAGGAAAGCACTATTAGACGGTTTTTCAATAACTGGAGCGAAAGGCACCAAAGGATAGTTATAAGATGTATAAAAAATACGCATATTTTCAAAAAGCTGCTTGGCAGACCTTTGCCTCATGCATTCGACGAGTTCTTTAGTTGATATACTGTTACAACCAACACATGCAGCTAATTGTCGGGCCTTTTCTAAAGGAGCTTCTTGTATGGCCCAAGGAGATATAGCTGTTCCACTCTCGGCTATACCACGATGAAATAACCCATTCGACTGCTGGGAAAAATAGTGAAAGTGCACAGACGCTCCGCCAGCAGATAATCCCATAATTGTAACGGAGTTTGGGTTACCCCCAAAATGTTTTATATTATCTTGAATCCATCGAAGCGCCAGTGCTTGATCTTTCAATCCGTTGTTTCCTGATACAACTTCATCCCCTGTGCTTAAAAAACCCAGTATGGCTAAGCGATAGTTTATTGTAACGTAAACAATATCTCTATCCATCAGATATACAGGACCAGCCATATTCGGATCGCCTATCATAAAACCTCCTCCGTGAATGTGAACTATAACATCCAGATTTGCATCTGATTTAAGTATGTCTTTTGGAACATACACGTTCAGATACAAGCAATCTTCAGCTCCAATCACTTTATTGGTTGAATACCCTAGCTGTAAGCATGTGTGGACTATAGTAGCATTCCAAGTCCCTGTCCATGGTTCTATGCTTTGTGGTTCAGCAAATCTTAAACTCCCAATTGGAGGTTTTCCATAGGGAATCCCTTCAAAAGCTGAAAACGCACGTCCCCCATATGACTGTCTATAATAACCTGAGATTTCTCCAAGGGGAGTTGTTACAAGCGGTTGCTTGTCTCCTAACGAAGAAGCTGAAAAATATAATAATAATAAAATTGAGTTCTTAATTTTAGCATGAAATTAGATATGATAATGAATGCGGAAATGTAAAATAATTGCAACAATGTTAGCAATTCATATTACAAACAAATATTTGAAACATTGCATGTACAGGGTTTCCCAAAACCTACACCAAATATTTGATGATTAATTCGAGAACTTACTTAGAGTCGAAAATTCCGTTTCAAACGTTACCGTTACCGAGTAATTTTTTATTTTATAATTTAGGGGGTCAACATTTGAGTTCGATGGATTTTGTAAAATAACTAGTTTTTTTAAATACAATATTAGTATTTTATTTACACAAATTGTTGAAGTTAAACAAAAAGAATTAGGGAAAACCTTACGTGGCATTCCATTACGATATAACATGTGAACAAATGAAAACGAAATCAAGCTTGGCTTAGAAAATATTAAATCATGTACTCTATTACTTCTGATGTTTTTAATTTAAATATGACAGTTATTATAACAATATAAGTGTCAAGTCGTTTAAATTATCAAATTTTAAATTATACATGTTTAATCAAGAACAACAGGTTTTTATGATAGAAATGATTGATGTAGCAGTTGTAACATTGTTTAAGTGTTGCTTTTATGTTAATTTTCATTAGCAATATCCCTAGTGCATGCCAAATTGCCGATAATTTTGCCGAGTGCATGCAGTGCAATTTGGTATGCAAGAGGGGTAATTTGCAGAGTATTTCCCGAACAAAAGTTAACAGGGTCTTCTTTCATCGCTAATTTGGCGGTGGTTTCGCTAGATAGTAGGTAGGGACAGTGGGAATCTCGTTAATACATCATGCACGTCAATAATTAGATGACGAGGCAATTTGCACTAGTGCAAATTATCGATAATTTGCACTAGGCAAAATGATCACATAATTGGGATCTGACTGGATGAATCTCAGAAATTTAAAAGATTTGATTGGCTTCAAGTGTGCGAAGGAAACAGTCAAATACAATTTTGACATGACAGTCGGTGACAGTTATGCAATGGTTTAGGTTATGTATGAATATTTCATTGCTCCAACTATAGAGGTATATCAGTAACAAGTACATTTAGTATGCTCTATGGTAAAGTTTTAAGGGAATTAATAGAACAAGAATACAGAACCAATGAAGAAGAAGAGAAATCAGGCTTCCGAGCCAGTAGGTTCTGTACAGACAATGTGTTTTGCATAAAACAAGTAATTGAAAAATATTTAAGTGCAGACAGAGAGGTGCATCTAATGTTCATTGACCTACATAAAGGTTACGACAGTATTCCAGTCAGCAAACTGTGGGAAGTATTACAAGAAACAAACATAAACCATACCATAATAAAAGCAATTAAAAATCTATATGACCAAAATACTTCCCAGGTGAAAACCAATAATAAGACTTTCAGAAGAGTTCGAAGTGACAAAAGGATTACGTCAGGGATGCTTTATATCAGATACTTTAAGATTTATGCAGCTAAAGCCCTATCTATATGGAAAAAGAAATATCGCGCTATGAGCATCGAACTAGGAAACACTGTTTTATACATGTTAAAATTCGCCGACGATCAGGTGATAATGGCTAACGATAGAGATGATTTATCCTATATGGCCCGAAAGTTACAGCAGGAGAATAAGGAGTGGAGTTTAAAACTAAATGCCGATAAAGCAAAATATTTACCAATTGGAGTAAACTCTACGGACATTATACTGGAAGATAACAGTGTAATAAAAGCTTGTGAGGAGTATAACTATCTTGGGATAATATTTGACCAAACAGGAACAGACAACAAAGAAATCAGATCAAGAGTTAACCAAGCAAGAAAAACAATCGGATGTCTAAATAACATATTTTGGAGCAAGGAAATAGGAAAGAAGAGACAATATAATATATATAACACTATAGTAAAAAGTCGACTACTATATGGTTCGGAAACATGGCGACTAACGCAAGCTAACAAAAGAATGATAGAAGATCCCTGAGGATATCCCGCTTGAAAAGAAGAAGAAACGAAGAAGTTAGACAGATAATGGGAATAGAGGAACCATTAATAACTGAAATATACAATAATCAGTTAATATGGTATGATCCTGTAAAACGCATGGATAATTCAAGACTTTCAAAGAAAATGATGGGTTGGGTACCGCCATACCGTAAAAAGAAAGGAAGACCAAGAAAGAAGTGGATGGAAGGAATAAACAGAGCAATGAGTACCAAAGACCTTAGAGATGAACAATGGGAAAACCAAAGGGAATGTAGAAAGGGCATGGGACAACGTCGTAAGACGTTTTAAAACCGATATATATTTTTCCGTCGACCTCCCTATAAAATGTGATTTTACGGACGCATTTGCGTACCAAAAATGCTACTTTTTTGGACACCATTAATTTTTCGTCCGTAAACACTTTTCGTCCGCAAACACTTTTCGTCCGTAAACGCTTTTTGTCCTCAACAACTTCATAATTCGGACTTCACTTTAATTTTTTTCAAATTATGACGGTCGACGGAAAAATTTAATATGCACCTCGGACGAAAACTGCTTTTTATGGCCTTGTCTGATTGCTTGCCTCGGCTATCGCCTCGGCCAGCAATTGCAGGCATCGTCCATAAAAAGCCAATTTTTCGTCCTTGATGCATAAATAACTATTGTGTAGTGACTCCACGTTGTAACGCCTATAAGCCGTTCACGACCTTTTTGGGACAGAATTGGCTATGATTTTTTGTTTTCATGTTGGACTAACTGATTCGATGATGTAGCGAATGCAACTTTTTTTTTCTGTCAGTATCTGTTCGACATTTTCTTGCCACCACATTGCCAGATTTATTATTTTAATATTCGTAAGAAAATAAATGATTTACCAAATGTGTAAAAATAATTTAAATTTCCGTCAAAGGAAAAGTCAAAATGCCCAAAATAATTTTGTTACAACAAAAAATTTCCATTAAACGTGCTACTTCCAATTTAAAAAGGACAGAACACGACCTGCTGAATTGTTTGACAAACGTCGCTGTATACGGCCTGGGCAAATGTAATGTTTCGCGATTCTCCGCAGAGCGCTGTATACACACGAGCGGGAATTTCAAATTTGCAATGTGACATCAGTTACTACGTTGACTACAATGCAAATATCATAACTCTATAATAAAGCAGAACACTTCCCAAGGTCAAACATGCATGCGCGTGGTCTATGTGTAGTTCGATTTTGGGCGTGGTTTTGATATTAGCAGCGTTGCCAGACCTGGTACAATTCTACGAATCTGGTACATTTTGAAACCGTTTCTACAAATTTATTTCGTACAGTGTAAATCTGGCAACAGGGCTAAAATCGTCGTGTTGACAGCTGGCCTTTAGTTTACGAAGAAGGAAACCCTCATTTCTGTTGTAGAAAAATGAGTATTCGTTATTATATTTTCCATTTTAATTTTGTGTGCTTTTGTGTGACATAACCTAAGATTTGCATGGAAATTTTATCTGGCAAAAACAGAGGCAATCAATGCGTTTCGCACTGCACAATTTTCATTATTATCAATCCTATTAACGACATAATTTTACAGTACATTATAATTACAGATACCTTCCTTAAAGGAGAAATTGGTGGAAAAAGAAAAGCAGCTAAATGAAATGAAACAAGAATTCCTCGACAGTAGACAAGTCTTGTCTGAAAACTGGAAAGAAGCTGTAAGTGAAGCCAAAAAGCAATACGAAGCGATGAATAGCGAGCTAGAGGTGAATTTATTAAAAGTGACGCTGTAAAATACCTTTATTAACTAGTGCGATTTCAGATTCTACATAGTATACAAACTGTAGTTCAACAGTGCCCACCGCTAGCCAAGCTGCAGAGAGATTTAGAAGAAACAAGCTTTCAGAGCGCATCGTCGATGCACATAGCTGCCCCATCCGACGGCATTGCTGAATTCCGTTAACAACTTAGAGATTCCTTCACCCATAAATAGTACTGCCTAAGTTACGTACTAAAGCGTGTGTTTAGTTATCACGAGTACGTTGTGAACCAACACTTATTACATTCAGTTGCTCTCCGAAAAACTGATGTCTTCCGAGCTTTAGCATTCAGTACGAACGAGTTATTTATCAGGTTGTTGCTGCGGAGGAGAACATCGTTGCCATAGTCGAGCGCAGTTCCAGCGCATCTCGTACTGCCAAACCAGCAGATGGACAAACAAAACGCCCAGTAGGAAATGCTCTCTCTTTTAAAGTGGATGTTCAAATGATTGAGAGGAATCATCGTGAAATGACAAGAAGGAGTTTCTAACGTGCAGAAAGATAAAACGTAATCTGAAGTTAAGTTATATCAATTTGGAATTACTTCATATGGCAAAAAGCAATAACTCTGTGTATATTAATGAATCTCTCTCATCGTTAAATCGACAGCTGTTTGCGACAGCTAGAGATTATAAAAAGAAGAAGAATATTAAATATCTTTGGTCTAAAAATGGCAGGATTTATATGAGGGCAAAAGATAATAGTAAAATAGCCAAAATTAAAAATGTTCTTTGAATGTTTGAATAAAATTGATTTAAGAAACATTTTATATATTTCTATCCATAATTCTATAAAATTATATGGAAAATATTTTCTTTTGCATTTTTTAGAACACAAAGTAAATCCTGTTTTATTTTTATTTGTAATTCTATACAGTTTGTGGTTTACTTTCAGTTATTTTGGTTGCTTCGCAAATATAACTTCATTTAGATTTTTGTCAATCTTTCTGCTATTAAGTTTATTGCTATGTTGCTGCAAATGTCTTTATGGTAATATATTTTTTCTCCAACCACACGAATAAGACGCCATATTGTCGAATAATTTTGTATAAAAAGTAAGTCATTTCGGGATGTTCACCAATTACCTTGGCAACCGTACACTTTTCGATTCATATTTGCACTAGTACAAAAATGGTCGCAAGATAGGGTTTTACATGGTAAATTTTAAATAAAAAACAAACGCTTCGGCAATATTCGGCAATCGCCGTCGTTATTGTTTAATTTTCCCGTATAGTTTTTGTTTATTTGCGCCATGACAGTTCTACAATATAACCTACAATGTTTGATTCTAAATAATAAGTTATATTACCGAATTTATGAGTAGTTGGAGAAAAAATAGTATGTTTCATTCGTGCAAAAAATGCGTTTTCGGGACGCGTAAGACTCGCCGGACTCCGCTGCGCGTCGTCCGGCGATCTGTCTTACTTGTCCCGAAATCATGCATTTTTTGTACTAATGAAACAAATAACTATAGTTTTATTTCTATTAATCAAATATTCATTTTTATGAGTTATCGTATAAAGTTTGTTTATAGTAATAATTCTGAGGTTCATCAGTATCTGCTGATGTTGATTAATTGCTTAATCGATTTACAAATTTACAATCTCCTATTATTCCTACAGCAAGTTGTAGTATAGCTATTGAACAGTTGTGGATCAAAATTATTTAAAAAATTCAACGGTTGTCATAGGAACAGTTTATCGAAGGCAGGAGTTTGGATGCGCTGACTTCATTGATACCTTGGAGGACTCCTTTTAACTTATTGCACATATGACGGACGAGATAGTGTGTCTGGGTGATTTTAACATAGATATGTTATCTATAAATGATAAAAGTACTGAAAAATGATAAAAACAGCTCTACATTATTGGACCTTATTTTGGTAAACGATAAAAAATGTATAGTCAATTACGGTGCGACTGATGTACATGGATTATCCGAACATTGTTTGGTTTATTGTGACTACCCTATTAAATGTAAATTGCATCGCAAAAGTTTTTTTGGATACTTACAGAGATTTTGCTAATTTTGATTATGAGGAGGTCTATAACGACCTTCAGTCTCTTCCATGGCACAATTTAATAAATTTAATCATAGACAGTGCGGACAGTAAAAGAATTCAGCATATGCAAAATACATGCCTGAGGTTTATTCATGGTATTAGAAAATTTTATCACATAACACATAAACTTAACGAAATTAAATGGTTAAATATGCACAATCGCAGAATACTTCACTCAGCCACATTGTTTAATAAAATTATCTCAAATAAAGTACCCTCTTATTTACTTAATAAAATTGAATTTAGATGTGATGTTCATAGTGTTAATATGCGAAATAGAAATTTAATTACGCCTCCATATCACAAAACTGCAATGTATGAGCGATCCTTTTCTTACGATATAGCTTATTTATACAATTCTTTGCGGGAGTATCTCAAAACCTGTTCACCTGAGAAATTTAACTTTAATCTATTTAAAATTCTACTTAATCACCAAATCGGTGCAGCATAATCACTCTCTTACATACAGTGTGTCCCAGGATTGATGTTACAAGAGGTGAGATGTACTAAAAATTTTTGAATTTTATTTTAAGGTTCTGGGATTCGGTCCTGCTTGATTTGAAAAGAATTTTAAGAATATTTTCATTTTTTAAAAAACAAGTAGGCCTTGACAGGGAAGCAAAAACTATTTTATTTTCAGGTAAACTACCCTTTTTGTTCATGATACGGCAAAATTGTATGAAGAAAAGTTGTTTAGAATGAGAAATTATGGCCCTATACAAAATTTCAGAAAGATCTGTTGACTTAGATTTAACCGTAATTTTTAATAAATGCAATTGTTTAATCCAAAAAATAACGTTTTAATCTCAGTCGACAGATCCTTCTGAAATTTTGTATAGGGTTACAATTTGTCATTCTAAACAACTTTTATTAATAAAATTTTACCGTATCATGAACAAAAAGGGTAGTTTACCTGAAATTAACATACAATTATCTCAAAAATAACGGTTTTTTATAAGTCGACAGATCTTTCTGAAATTTTGTATCGGGCCATAATTTATCATTCTAAACAATTTTTCTTAATAAAATTTTGCCGTATCATGAACACAAAGGGTACTTTACCTGAAAATAAAATAGTTTTCGCTTTCCTGTCAAGGCCTACTTGTTTTTCAAAAACTGAAAATATTCTTAAAATTCTTTTCAAACCAAGCAGAACCGAATCCCAGAACCTTAAAATAAAATTCAAAATTTTTTAGACCATCTCACCTCTTGTAACATCAATCCTGGGACACACTGTATATGTTTAACATTACAATATTATTGCTCTACAGTTAGTGTCGTTAATTATTTAATATTTGTTATCTAAGTGGAAAAGCAGATGCTATTTTAAATAGTAATCTGAATTTGCCCTTTTGGTGGTGAAATGGGGGTTGTCGAAATTAAGTGTCTTTATTGCGCAAAGGACATTGGCATAGATGACCTAAATGTTCTAAAATGTTCAGGTGTACAAAAAAAAGGATGAAGAATTTAAATTAGATCATAACCATGGCTACTACTACCAGATACAAATGCAACTCGCTATTACTGGAGTTAATTACTGTGATTTTGTGGTATGAAGTAGTAAACATTTTTTCCGTGAAAGAATACATTTCAATGAGGTATTTTGGGAAAAAGAAAGCGCTATTGCTATGAAGTTTTTTAACAATGTGATGATGCCAGAACTTCTCGGTAGGGCATCCAATCCCGGGATCCCAAAATGTCGGTATCTCGGGATCCCTAATTTTTTTATCCGGTATTTCAATCCCGGTATTTTTCCCCAATACCGGAATTTTCGATATTTTTGGGATTGCTTTTGTGTGCACTGCGTCGCAGTTCGCAGAGTCTGCGAGTCGCCTTACCCGGCCTGGCCGGCGCCAGACATGGAGCAACATGTTGATAGATAATAATTAGTATGGTTCAGGGTAGTAGCAGTTAGCAGATGTGTCCATAAACGGCGTAAACTGTGTTCAGTTGTGTTGTCACTGTTGCTTGCATATTTACCTATTATACACCTACAAGCCTATGATATATATGGATAATACTAGAAATACCGGTTCTGAAAACAGGAAATCCCGGTATTGAACACCGGAAATCCCGGTATTGAATACTGGAAATACCGGTACTGAAAACAGGGAATCCCGGTTTGAACACCGGCAATCCTGGTATTGAATACCGGGATCCAGATAAAATTTCTTCAATACCGAAATCCCGGGATTGAAAATTCAGTTGGGTATTGGATGCCCTACTTCTCGGTAAATATTTCACAAATAAAGCAGTTAAGGATGCTGCAGCTAATACTGATTGGAATGTATTCAAAGAGTCGTTAAATGTTAATAATGGTACAAATTTAATGTTTTGTAATAAAAGTAGTAGTACGGAAACAAGGACCACTGCTCTCGTAGCCACGCAAACTAAAGATAACAGTATATATTGTTTGTGTAAGGGTCCTGATAATGGAACGCCTATGATTGCTTGCTGTAATTTGCACTGTTCCGTGGAATGGTTTTATCTGATTTTTATTGGCTTAACATCTGTACCTAATACTGAATGGCATTGCCCTTTATGTAGTATAAGTGAAAGTAATAGTATTTTGTATTATATTGGTATTGGAATATAAAATAAAAGCAAATAAATATTTGATCGATTTATTTATTATCACTTTAATTGCAGTACTGTAAAATAAGTAAATACAAACATCATGTTTTTAAAAGCACGACCGCTGAGATATGTGAAAAACGCAGGTCTATTTTTAAATAAGTAACCGAATGCGCCAAGTAGCTGCTATAGAACACTGCAGTTTAAATTGAAACTAAATGAATTAATAACAGATTCATCCATTTTCAAGTATTCTATAATGTATATTGGTTATTTATATTTATACAGTACAGTAAACATTGCGCTTCCATACTTTGACCAAAATTATTTAAAAAGATATTTTTGTCAACTACACGGAAAAATTCCATGTTTAACACATTGGAAAATTCCATGCTCACGTAAAACTTTTACATTTGCTGGAAAACTCTCACTTTTCTTAACTTGTAGAGCAATCTACTATTAATTCACTAGCGATTTAAGAAGAAAATTAACTCGCTAGCATATAAACATTATAAACAGTTACTTATGGTTGCTATTATAAAGATAATAATAATAATGCCAGTTTAAAATGCCAAAGAAATAATAATTGAGTTATTTAACAATATCAGTAACGGCGTAACTGGAGACTTGAGTTACCGCATTTATATTTTTATGACGCTCAACGGCTTAAACCTGAAAAGAAACACAGATTGCAGGCAGCTGAAAATTATTTCGGTGGAGCAAATAATTCTCACATATAATCTCATAAGTCACAAGAGCATTAATTCTTTCCGGATTTTTTTTTGACTGCGTTCCAACAACGTCATATTAATTAGGACGCCTTCCAGGGGCAAGCGTTTCCTTTACAGAGACTTTCCATTTGAAAATATATTTTTTGGAACTTTTCCTTACTGCCAATCTCTAGCGTGCTTTTAAAACTTTCTTTAGTGCAACAAAAGTTATTAAATTCGTCCTACATTTTAAATGCGGCATATGCCGCGGGGTTTAAGCTAGTTTGATTAAATTTTGCTACGTTTCTTAAAATTTTACAACAATAATATAATCCTCCCGTGTATTTTTTACTTTGATTTTCTATTGTTTTTTGATCAGTTTTCTGCTAGTTTTTTGTGTATTTTCTCATTTACATTATTTACGTTCACAGTATAATTTGTTGATTCATTTATTCGTTATTATTGCTTATGATTTCGTGTGGTATTGTTAAAATAGAAAGCAGTTCTACAACGTGCAAATATACCAATTGGGGAAGATCTTATCATGAATTTAGCTCCAACTAAGTTTTACGAAGGAAATGGTCTGAAAGCTAAATTTAAATTATTGTACTGGTGCTTCAAACAACGTACCTTTTTAACAATTTCCATTTTCTATTTTTATTTAAATAGGTATCCATAAACAACAGGAAAGAATTGTTAGTTGTAGCTTTCAAGGAAGGTGTTTCCGAGTAACTTCTGGGCTAAACTAAAATCACATTGCACTTTCTTTAGTACATTTTTAATTACTACATTTACAGATAGATATCTAATAAAACAAATAACTTTTAAATGTTTAATTTTAAATTTTTTACAATAAATTACACATAAACTTGCAACCTTGCAATAACACACAGCTGTGTGATGTTTTCAAAATGGCGAACTGGGAAGCAAAAGGAGTTAGAATCGATGGCATATATTTAAACCACCTTCACTTCTTCGAAGACATCGTGCTACTTAGCGAAGACACTAACGAATTGCAGAAAATGCTGCTTGAGCTTAAGACAAGATCGGCCGAAGTCAGGTTACAAATGAACATGGAAAAAACTAAAATATTATTCTCAGAAAATGTAATTCTTCTGGTAGAAAATTATAAATTAGAGGTGGTAAAGAAGTATGTGTATTGGGGACATAAAATAAAGCTCAGCAAAAAACCGAACTACAGAAACTAGAAGATGAGTACGATTAACATCAACAGTTCTCGGAAAATTAGGATATGTATTAAGGAATCCAACCATACTCATGCACTTAAAAAAGAAGGTATTTAATACTTGTCTACTTCCTATATGACGTACGTGATGGAAACTATGACATTGACAATAAAATCTGCTAATAAATTCAGAACAACACAAAGAACCATAGAGCGAATGACGCTGGGGATAAGTGTAAAAGACCACGTTACTAATGCAGAGATAAGACAAAGAACACAGGTGGAAGATGTCATAGGTCACATTGCGAAGCAGAAATGGAGTTGGGCCGGACACGTCGCTTGCCAAGATCTTATATTATAAGAGCTGATGCCGGTCGCCGGCCGACCGACCGAAAGCAAGTGGCGCGCAGCATGAACGCGCACAAGTGCGGACGCAGCAAGCATTTGTATTGTTAACGTTGGCAGGGCCGGACACTTGCGTCTAGAGACAGGACGGTCACAAATGATCACCACGAGCACATGCGCAAATATTACAACTTACAGCTTCAGCGGCTTTAGGCTTCAGCTATTTAGTATCACCAGCGTGCACCAGCGTTAGCCGTCAGCTATCATTTATTTACTTATATTGTACGTTATACGGTATACATAACCTCTTAAACCTTAAACACTCCGGCACTTTATTAATTAATTATATAATTTAAAATCAGTTATGGAAAATAAAGAATGTTATAAGTGTAAGAAGTGTGGGAATAGTTACAGTAACAAGTCGAACTTGAGAAGACACGTGAAAAGTTTTCATGAAGAGAACTTGAATGAATTTGCTCTCGTTAATTACAAGAATAGTTCGAACTTTAAATTTCATTGCGAAATATGCGACAAAAACTTCAATCATAAAAAACATTTAAATCTTTCATCTCAAAACACATAATAGTTGTGATAATGTCGATGATATAATTGTTAATAACTGTAATAAGAAGAAAAAATGCCCAATGTGTATGTGTGATGTTGAAACAAGAAACATATATCAACATTTTCAAACGGCTCATGATATTTCGGTTAAAATTGAAGTATAAACATTTGTATCGTTTGACGAATTTAAAGTATGGAAAAATGGAATTGAGAAAAACACCAATTCAAAATTCGTGAAAAATTCAGGAGGCAGAAAAAATAACGTAATTTATAATTGCCATTGTTCCGGATTTTTCGTTTCTAAAGGGCAAGGCCAACGTCATCTTAAACTATTGGGAAGCAACAAAATTAATGCTTTTTGCCCAGCTCATATTAAACTAAATGTGGATAAAAACGGTAACCATCAAGTTGAATACCTTATGACACATATTGGACATCAGAACGATCTAGGCCATCTTACATTAAGTTCATCAGAACGACAAGTGTTAGCGAAAAAAATTGCGTCTAAAGTTCCATTCAGTGCTATTCTTGATGAAGTAGCTGATCCATTCCTGATTCAGATCCTAAAAGGTTACATCTGCTAACCAGAAAAGATCTTCACAATATTGAGAGATGTTTTAATTTATCGTCTGTTGCTGTTAAGCACTCAAATGATGCCATGAGTGTTGAAGCATGGGTGATGGAAATGAAACAAAAAAGTGACTGTGTAATGTTTTATAAACCTCAAGGCGTCACAGAAGAAGAGTCTGGATTAAAAAGTGAAGACTTTGTTTTAACGATAATGACATCAGCACAATGCGAATTTCTTACCAAATATGGAACTGATTGTGTATGTTTAGACTCTACGCATGGTTTGAATAACTACGACTTTGAACTCAGCACTTTACTAGTACTAGATGAACTACGTGAGGGGTTTCCATGTGCATTTTTAATATCCAACAGAACTGACAAACAAATTTTTAAAATGTTTTTTTCAAAAATTAAAAGTATTTCTGGAGAAATAAAATCGAAAGTTTTTATGTCTGATTTGGCAGACAATTTCTTCAACGCTTGGAAGGAAGAAATGGGAGCACCGGAAAAAAGGGAGGCAATCGTCATAAAAATATGGAATCATTGAATATTAATTTAGTTATTAAAACTAGTCATGGTTGGGAAGTAGCTTCCGAAAGAACTAACGAAATATATTTCGTTCAAGAATCAGACCAGGAATGCACTTGCAATTTAGTATGTTCCAAATGTGCAATTTGTATTCATAAGTATTCGTGTTCATGTTTAGATTCCGCCATAAAATTTAACATGTGCAAACATGCACATTTAATTGCGAAACATAGAAAAGAAACAGGAGGTCTTTCTCTAGAAGCAAGTACATCAGTTGTTGAAGGTATGATGTTCTTTATATGCAATTATATCACAGAATACTTTAAAATTTGTTATAACTATTTTCTTAAAATGCCTGATTAATTAAATAAAGTTGAATTATTTTAGTATTTAGATTCAGTACCGTTTCTAGGAACTGATTCATCAAAAGAAGTCAAAATAAAACTGTATTTTTAAGTTTCTATTGATCTTGCTTTCGCTTTAGTTGTACATTTTAAAAAATATGAATTTGGATATCTGTTACAGATCAAAATAAAGAATATGAAAATGGAGACGACGATTCCCTGCATATTCACTGTACTTCAAAGGAAGATGAAACGCAGATTCTTCTTGCTGAATTGAGTAAAAATAATCAAAAATCTCAAAGCTCGTTGCAGTTGGAAAAGGAAAAGATTATGGAAAATCTCCGAAAACAATTAGATAAGATAAATTCACCGTCCAAGCTACGTATTGTTAAAAAGATCATGGCCCCCTTATCTCCCACCCTCAATGCTGCTATGGACAACACTAATAATAACAAGAACTTCCCAGAAGCAAATATAAAGTTTACTCACAATGCTAAAATTCCAGCACAACGAAGACTTTGGTCCACGAAAAAGAAGACGCAAAAAAGAACTACTTTATTTAAAAAAACAGAAACTGTGACTTGTTCAATAAATACAAAATAAATATTCCAATAAATTACTTCTAGAAGTTTTTATATGTACCTATCTATTAATTACTAGATACTCAAGATAACGCATGACTCATGGTGATTATTGTACTATACACTAAGGTGTATCTTTCATGAAGCTGACAATCGATTTTGTATGCATTCAGTTTTTAGCTTAGCTAATAGTATATTATGATACGAGTTTTGTAAGAAGCATTTTGTAGCACGCACGGGTTTAGGTTACGACGAACTTTTTGATACAACGAAAATCTTAGCGTTACAATTTTATTAACACCAGTTACGTAGTAAGATGTAGTTAATAATACTACTGATTTTTAATTTTATAATTTTTTATGGTGTTTCCGCTCAAGACTTCTATTTTCGCTGCATTACTTTTGTCAGTTAGTGACGCAAGCGCTTGCTGATGATCATTTGTGACCGTTCTGTCCGTAGACGTAAGTGGGCCGGACGTAGGCTGGCTGACGCCTTGAGCAAGCATTTTTATTGTTAACCGTTTCTTTACGCTGGCACGGCCAGACGTAGGCTGGCCAACGCGTTCTAGTATTTCTAGATGGTCAAATCGCATACTGAAATGGAGGCCGCTACTTCATAAGCGGAGCGTCTAGAGGCCACCTACGCGTTGGTAAGATGAAAGAAAAAACGGAAAAAATATGGTATCACGTGGCACAGTACAGAAAGCAGTGGGAGAAGTTATCCAGGAGTGGATTGTAAAACGCTGCCGAAGAAGAGCAGATTTGGAGGATAATAAGGACCACTCGCCCCATTTATATCATCATTGAAGAGTTCAAGCTCTAGGTAATGATTTTCTAACTCGTTTAAGGTTTTATAATTGGGTACAAAATAATCAAAACATCCTACTGCATATTTTATGGACCGATGTGGCTTGTTTCACAAAAGATGGTATTACTAATTATCATACTTTTCATAAGTGGGCTACAGAAAATTTCCATTTGAGAAGACGCTAGCATTTTCAACATAGATTTAGTGTTAATATGGTAGCTGGCATTCTTAGTGATCACCGGAAAGATCATTTGAACTGCTACTGTAATACTGCTATTAAATATTAGACGTGCAATGTGGTATCAACATGATGGGGCGCCAGCACATCAATGCCTTTGTGTAAGATCTTGGCTTACCGCAAATTGTTTTGGGAGATGGTTTAGCATACGGGGACCAGTGGTATGGCCACCGCGTTTGCCAGATCTGATTCCACTAGATTATTATATTTGAGGTCAGATGAAATATAGGGTTATTCTAAAGTTACTTGGGGACTTTGAATTGCTGTAGATTAATCATTTACTCGCTTATTTAAAAATTGATGGCAGTTTTATGCTCAGGAAGGATTGGGATTTAAATATAGTGCACATACGTCTTTTGTTTTTCATTTTGTTTACCTCATAACGTATGTCCCATAAGTTTTGAGAAAAATTTTTATATGAAGTTCAACTAAAAGTAGTTATTTATACAGCTATATTTAATAGAAATGTAATCTTAAAGTACGGATAATGGTCCATGTTCTTCAATGGCACGCAACGTAACTCTAACTTGCGCCATTAGCCGTTGGATGGCACCAATGTCGATTTCTCGAATTTTTTGGTATATCCGGCGACGTAACTGTTCTACGTTTTGGGCCTCCCAGCCATTATCGTAAACTTTTCTACTCAGTAGAGCCCAAAAATTTTCTATAGGTCTTGCCTGAGGCACGTTTGGTGGGTTGTCTCTCTTCGGAACAAAATTGATGTTATTTGCGGTTAACCAGTCTACCGTTTGTCTTGCGTAGTGGCACGAAGCTAGGTCTGGCCAGAATATAATGTCGTCATTAGGGTGATTTGCAATTATAAACTGACGAAGTTTTGTTAAACATAGCCTTATATAAATGTCCGCATTGATGGCTTCACCACGAGCATGTCCGATGTACGGCTGAGAAACACCAGCCTCGGAAATGGCGCACCACACTAAAAATTTTCAGCAAATTTTACTTTTCCTTTCAATCTAACTTCGTCTGGACAGTTCTGTATGTTATCTGTGTAGAAGCCGTCATTACCCTTCATCTCTGAATTGGACAATGTAAAGTACTTTTCAGCATCCATGACGACAACTTTATCAACAAAATGAAACCGTCTTAATGAACGGCAACATCTCGGAATTTTTTGTAACTGGGTAGCGGTGTATTTTGGAGCCTTTGTTCTTTTTCTGTATTTGAGGTTATATCGGGAGATAGTTCTACTTACTGTCATTCGTGAAACGTGAAATCTTCTAGATAACTTGCGCACTGACGTTCCCACCTTGTTTTTTGCCACTTCAACCAGTCTTCGTTCATTAACTCGACTTAATATTTTCGGTCTTCCACTTTTCGGCAGGTTTACATAAGGTATTCCCTCCTCGCAGTCCCTTATTGTTCGATAAATTGTGGCCAACGAAATATTTTGGTCCCTGTATAATCTTACAATTTCACGCTTAGGCACTCGTCCAACTAAATTAGAAATACACTTACGAATGTCAAGTTTGTACGCCATTGTAATGACAACTGTTGATAAAAATGACATGTTATTGCAAACTTTGATCAATTGTTAAGTTTTGTTTTCAAAGCCAACCAGATTGAAAGCATTTTTCCTATAATAAGCTATAACGGAATTTTTTCTCAAAACTTATATGGGACATACGTTATTTACAATCCAGTAAAAAATTTCCTTCAAAATGTTTTTGAAAATCGAATAATTAGAAGACATTTTCCTAACGTTTGGCCTGCCAGGTCACTCGATTGAACCCCGCTGATTTTTGGAAATGGGGTTACCTTAAGGAAAGAGGGTTTGTGACTAACCCTACCACTTTACAAGAATTGAAACAGACAATTTCAATATGTTGCAAAATTCTGTACCTACATAGGGCTTCTTTTTGTTGTGCAGGAAAATGGCGGTCATATTCAACATTTAACTTAATTTGTATGTTTTACAGTAAATCCCAGTCCTTCAAATTTCTAAATGTGTTTTTATTTTTAAAATTTGCTAATTCATAGAAGTGTTATACTTAGAGCGCGGATTAAAAAGCATTTATTTTTCGATAATAAGCGCTTATAATAAGCCTTTAAACCTGAAAAAAGCCAAAACTGAAGCCAAAATAACCACTCAAAAAAGCTAAATAAAAGAAAAAATTCAAAGGGTAATTTTATTAGGAATTGTAATGAGAAAATAAAAAAACTAACACACACAGTGTAACAAAAATATTAAACCGTATTACATATAATTAATAGATGATTAATTAAAAATATTATAAAAGTAATTTATGATAATGTATTTTTCTAAATTTTTCGGTGAAAAAGATTGCCTGCGGTCTGTTAAAATATTCTTGTAAATAGAGAAACTTCTCTCTACGTCTACCGATGTTATTGGTGCATATTTAAATGCATTAGCTGGAATAGCAAAATTATCGACCGTTTCTCTTCTTAATAATTTTTCCGTATTAGCAAGTGTTTGAAATCCTGCATTTTTCAACAGAACATCCTTTCATTTTTTATATACTATTTCTCCAATATGCTGTATTAAATCAAGTTTTACCAGCCGTAGATTTTTCTTTTCTAAATTTTTGGATAGATTTACTTACTTACCAATAATTTTCTTTCAGGAATTCCAAATTTTGCAGTACAACGCCATCTTTTGAAACTTCTTTGTACTCTTTAATTGATACTTCTGTAGTTTCGGATAATAAATCACACACAAACCTTTGAAATTGTTCTATATGTTCTGTGTAATACATGGCTGCTTTTAACCAGATGCCCCCCATCTAGTGAGAATGGGTTTCGGCGGTAAAGGAACATTTGCCTGGTCTTTAAAAGCTTGAATTTTAAGAGGTGTCTTCAGGAAAAAATACCTTCCGTTGTTAATTAAGAGAGTAACAAGCGGAAATTGAATTTTTATTGTCTCGGTTATTCGAGCGAATCCATGTGCAAGGCATATATGTACAGTAGATCATATTTTCGTAAAAAACATTCAAAACGCTGGCCGCTTTGACCATATAGGCTGTTACCATTAACAGTACTTTTCATTAGGAACGCGATGTGGTAGGAAGAAATTTAGTTAAACTTTCTTGCACAAATCTAGCAATTGTAGAATGATTTGGTTTTTGCAATTCTTTGCAAGAAATCAAGAAGGGTCCAACCGATTTTTCATTATCTAAAACGCTGACAAGTAAATTAGCCATTAAATTTTTAAAGGCATGATACTTAAAATAAATTAAAAATAAGCCAAAAACGAGTACCAAAGTGTTAAGCGAGCATTTATGCAAAGAATATGAAAAATAAGAAAATACGCAAAATAAAAGTAGTGCCAAACGCTTGCATTTTTGTGAAATGTGTAGATCCAAAAGCATTTGGAACTGCTTATGTTATAGACGAATAAGCAAAATGCCATAAATCCGCGCTCTAGTTATAATAGTCTAAAGTCTCCAAGTAACTTTAGAATAACCCTATACATTGTTGTAACTGAAGTGCACACTGTGGAAGAATTACGCCAAAGAATACAGGTAGCTGCCGATATTATTAGGAATAGGCGTAACGGACTTGGCTCGTCTCACCAGAGTTTTTAAATATATTAACCCGCTAGCATAACACCGATTTGTAATTTTTCTGCTGTATTAAACAGGTTAAAGACGCATTCTGCATTTGAAATTGAGTGCATGTGAATTCCCGCGCGCCTCGATAGCGCATTGGGAAAGGACGTCAATCAACGCCGGGAGTAAAAGTAAACCCGTAGGACGCCGTTTCGTGGTGTTTTACTGCTTTGTGGGAAGCTGAAGATATTGGTGTTTTAATGGTGATATCAGGCGGATGCCAGCCTAGTACAGCGGCCAATGCTTGGTTCCTGGGGGCGATATCCGAGCCCAAGAAGTGCTGCACACCATTGGAGAGTATCGCCGAGATCCGTATAGTTTACCCGCTGGAAATTTCTACAGTAATTTCAAGAAGAAATAATCTGCTATCCGTACCGAGCGTAATAGGTGCAAAACAGCGACGCCATTAAGGGATCAACATTCTCGGTCCTGCTGGCAGCAAGGTTAGTTCATTTACGATCCGTGTATTTCATCAAATTCACAATCAAGTGCTAAGCTGCAACGTACTTCGAATTCAGAGCACATAAATATGTCATACTTTAACGCTCAATTCGGACGCCGTCTTGGAGGCGTGTGAACTGGCTACCACTTTTGTGGTAGTGTTAACATTTGACATTTTGGCGGTTGTAGCTTATGCAAACTGCAAATGAGCGTAGAATTTAGCTCTTAGCTCTCGTGGCACTGAAAACTAAACTTTAACCTTTGTTTATTCAGTGCATATGCTAATGTCAAACTGTAAATGCAAGTAGAATTTAGCTTTTAGCCCGTAGCCATTCAAACTAAATATGAATCTTTATTGATTAAGGTTTATGTTATTTACGGATTGTCGTTTTGTATTTTCTTTATTTGTGTGTCAACACCTGAGGTAACCAACGGGTCTTGTGCATTGACGTCTGAGTTAGCTAGCAACTTAAGGGCACTTAAAATTAAAATAATAAAGGAGCGTAGAAACTTCTTGCTTCATAGTCCAGAAACCATAACTATTAAGAACACAGCAATTTCTTCTACAACGTACGAATTTGTTAACTCAAATTTTGGCCACCTAAATTTTGAAATAAACAATAATTCGGTAACGGTTACGATTAGGGCTTATGTGTATATAGACTAGATAAGTTTCTGAATGATTCCTAGAGATATTGCCGATACGTTTTGGGACACCATGTACATATACTAAATTAGGCCAACAGAAGAATTTGTTCATTGGGTTTTTGTTTGTATTTCACCTCACTAAAAAACATCAATATAGGAACATCTGAAGAAAAATTTTGTTTATATATTCCATATCACAGTTATAAACAGTAAATAATGTATTAGTAATACATTAAAAAATATGAAACCAAATATGCTGTAAATAACATAAAATGTTACCAAAATTATGTGTTTTGTGAATTAACTTTCGAGTATAATTAAGTCCCTACCAAATTTAATAATTTCGGATTTTTAATGGAACGTTCCGCATATTTTTGTATTTTTGAAAACCCTTCCAATTAGCTTTGTTTTGATATCGTATTCTACACTCCTAAAGTCAACCGCTTTTCAGATATTTCATCTGCCAAGATGCTTTATGTAAAAGGGTAACAGGTAAACGCCGTTACGATGCTAATTTAACTGATTGGACAAAAATGCAAAATTAAAAAAAGTCTAATTGTTGCTGATAATAACGGCTGCAAAAGGGTTTTTAGAATCGTTGTCACTAGCAACGTACAAAATAGCTGTACAAAGAAGACGAACTTCACTGACTCGCATACATAAATGTTACTTTTCTTACGGTTGCGTAAAAATGTTATTCCCGTACTATTGTTTAACAACGACAAGAACATAGGTACCGAAATCAATGTATAATTTTTCCTGGTATCAGAGAAAAATAACAAGAACTTTATTCCAGTTATTTATATAAGATTGTGAGGCTTAATCTAATCTCTGAAACGTTTTTGTGAAGTTATATAATTCATGCTGTTCATTGGGTATTTCGCCATATTACAAAATTAAAAATATTAATATTCGAAAGTTCCTGGAAGCTAATCTGTTCACGTTATCAACCAAAACATGTAATTAATTAAAAATTAAGAGTGTCAAGCAATTTACAGGAGGTCGATTGCTCCTGATTTTCATAGAAAAAACGAAATTTTTGTTGTTATTCATACATGTTTCCGTTCATAATGGGGACGTATTATTTTTTCAAAACATTCGAATTTTAATATTTTAAGTTTTTGATTCGCGATTGAATATCGTAGCGTCAACATCGACGGTCTTGTGCTGCGAGTTCAAGTTCAAGTGTTGATGATAACGCGACTTCGAGGTTGTCGTCCTATTTACAATCTGTGTTACTTATTTAAATTGCACGCGTTATAGTAGTTCGTTAAATTTTTGAAGGCCCTAGGGCCGAGTATCGCAATGTTCCCGAAAACCCCATTCATCAATGCTACAGGTCTTTATTACGACATAAATTCACAACAATACTTACCACCAAACCAAACTCCAATACAACAAAATAATTATCAGTCCGCCCAACAGCAGCTCCAACAACCACAAGTAAGTTTATTTGCACATCCGTTATCGCAGCAAACAAATTATTCCACAACTCCGCAAATATATCAACCTATAAATTCACAAAACCTATCTAATTATCAAATCGAACCAATGCAAACAGAAGCAGAATGGAAAAAAGTTGAATATAAAAAGAGAACATATTCCAGTCAAGAGGCAAGCATCAGCACAAAAAAACAAATAATTTCACCAAATTATTGGTTAAACAAGCCTACTCCTACTAAAAACTCTTTTGAAAAGCTACCAAACGACAAGGATTCAGAAAACGAATCATCGGCTACACCCCCTAAACCAATAAAAGCTCCCCCAATTTTTGTAAGTGGGGTACAAAACATAGCCCCTTTGCAAGAATTGCTAAATACGATAACCTCTAACGAATATACCTTGAAAGTTTTAAATAATGATCAAGTTAAAATACAAGTAAATAAATCAGAAAAATATCTCGTAGTTATGGATGAACTACTGAAGAAAGGTTCACAGTGCTATACCTACCAAATGAAAGATAAAAGAAGTTTTAAAGTCGTTTTAAAAGGGCTACACCCATCCACAGATATTAATGATATTAAAAAAGAAATCGGAGAGAAAGGTCACAAGGTACTTCGAATCAATAATATTCAAAGAACTCAACAAGGAGATATCAAAAATTTAAAAATTCCGGCATCATCCTTCTTTATAGAACTACAGCAGCAGGATAATAATAAGGACATCTACAACATTCAATATCTACAACATACATCCATCAACTTTGAACAACCTTATAAAAAGCGTGACATTCCCCAATGCATAAAATGCCAAGCGTTCGGCCACACAAAAAATTATTGCTCAAGAAAACCTAAATGCGTCAAGTGTGCAGGTGATCATCTGACCAGTGAATGCACATGGTTAGAAAAAAGAAAGGGAGTGGTGTGCTGTAACTGTAAAGGTAACCGCCCCGCTAGTTATAAGGGATGTAGTGTCCGGAAACAACTACAGCAGAAGTTGTATCCTACCCTTAGAGATAAAAAACTGATGGGAAGACTAAGTCAGCCGTTGCCAGTCCCAGCTACGATCCAAAATACTATTCCTCAGGTAAATCCTTCACAACCACAAACTGCTAGTTCATACGCACAAAAAGTACAAAGTAATCCAAATAATCTAGCACAAACTAGTTCCCAACAGTTTCAGCTCACTCAACCTAATGATCGTATCACTAAAATTGAGGAAATCGTACAGAAATTATCAGAAAGAATAGACACGTTGTTAAACATTGTTACTGCGCTTTTAGCTAAAACTAACAATGGCTAATTTAATAAAAATAGGAGTCTGGAACGCTAACGGCTTGGCTCAAAGAAGCCAAGAATTAAAAACATTTTTAATGCTACAAAACTTGGATGTTATGTTTATCTCTGAAACCCATTTTACACAAAAGAGTTATTTACGTATACCAGGGTTCTCCATATACGACACCGCACACCCTGATGGCAAAGCCCATGGAGGCACAGCTATAATAATAAAAAACTCTATAAAACACCACGCAAATGAAAGTTTCTCAGAAGACTTTTTACAAGCGACTACCGTCACAATACAAGACCATGTTGAACCTATTGTATTATCTGCTGTGTATTCTCCACCAAAGCACATCATCAAAAAGGAACAATACCTACAATATTTTCAAACTTTGGGAAACCGATTCATCAGCGGAGGCGACTTCAACGCTAAACATCCTTGGTGGGGTTCTAGAACAAATGTACCAACGCCAAAAGGAAAGCAGTTATATCTAGCCATGCAATGCAAAAATTTAACACCACTGTCAACGGGTGAACCAACTTATTGGCCCGCAGATAGACGAAGAGTACCTGACGTCATCGACTTCTGTATAACGAAAGGTATACCCGCTACACACTTAGATATAAAATCAAATTTAGACCTATCATCCGATCACTCCCCCTTAATTGTTACTCTGAGCGCAAACATTATACAAAAACCCAAACCTCCTAGACTGCATACTAATAAAACAAACTGGGAGCTATTTAGAGACATAATGAATAATTATCACTTTAATCCATCTCTTAAAAATAAAAACGAATTAGATATAGCAATAGACACGCTGACACAAACTATACAAGAAGCCGCATGGGAAGCCACTCCTTTAGAAGATGTTAAAATGCAGCAAAAAACCTGCACAGACAATGTTAAAACAAAAATACTAGAAAAAAGAAAATTAAGAAAACAGTGGCAACAAACAAGATCCCCGCGTGATAAAACGAAATTGAATAAAGCGACAAAAGAACTAAAACAAATTCTAGAAGAAGAAAGAAATACGCACATACAAAAATATCTACAAGGACTATCGGCCACTAAGGATACAAACTACTCATTGTGGCAGGCAACTAAAAACATCAAACAACCTCAACAGTACAAGCCTGCATTGAAACTCGCTCACGGCAAGTGGGCCAGAACAAGTAAAGAAAAAGCTGAAGCTTTTTCAGAGCATCTAGAAAAAACATTTACACCTCATCCTAGACTAATACCGGTAGAAGAAGAAGAACAAATCCACAATTTTCTTGAGTCTCCCATTCAAATGGAATTTCCGGTCAAGAAGATAAAAATAAGGGAAGTGAAACAATTAATAGCCAATGATCTAAATGAAAAAAAGGCACCGGGATGGGACCTAATCACAGGCAAAATACTTAAGGAACTCCCAGATAATACTGTACGCAATATAACCTCACTTTTCAATGCGGCTATAAGATTAGAATATTTTCCAGCATATTGGAAAATAGCCCAAATTATCCTCATAGCCAAGCCTGGTAAAGACCCTGAAAATGTAGCCTCTTATAGACCTATAAGCCTGTTGCCAGTCTTGTCAAAAGTGCTTGAAAAGTTATTACTTAAAAGAATTAAACCAATATTAGAGAAACGACACTTAATCCCTGAACATCAATTCGGATTTAGGAATCAGCATGGAACCATAGAGCAAGTGCACCGTGTAGTTAGACAAATAAATTCTGATATAGAAGAAGGTAGATTTTGCTCAGCTATTTTCATCGACGTGTCGCAAGCCTTTGACAAGGTTTGGCATCCAGGAATTCTATACAAAATTAAACATCAATTACCGCACAACATATTTCACCTCCTGAAATCTTATTTAGAAGACAGATGCTTCTGTACCAAGTATGAAGACGAACAGACTAGCCTAAAACCTATAAAATCGGGTGTGCCACAAGGGAGCATCCTAGGACCAATCATGTACTTACTTTATACAGCTGATCTACCATTGCACCAAAATACAGTCGTGGCAACATATGCAGACGATACTGTCGTAATGGCATCTCATAAAGACCCAACAGTAGCGTCTATCATTTTGCAAGAAAACATAAATGACATCCAAAACTGGCTCAATACCTGGAGAATAAGAGTGAACGAACAGAAATCAATGCACGTAACGTTTACAACGAAAAGACCTACCTGTCCGCCAATAGTCCTAAACGGTCAAACTGTACCTCAAGCTACTCAAGTTAAATACTTAGGTATAACGTTGGACTGAAGGCTAACGTGGAGGCCACACATTGATAACAAGAAGAAGCATCTAAACATAAAACTCAAACAACTGTATTGGCTAATAGGCAGAAAATCTCAGTTAACCCTAGAAAATAAACTACTAATATACAAAACAAAATTGAAACCCATATGGACATATGATATACAGCTGTGGGGTACAGCAGCAAATTCCAATATTGAGAAGGTTTTACGAGTCATTACAAATGCACCTTGGTGCGTCACCAATGTTATACTTAGAAGAGATCTATCCATACCTACTGTGAAAGAAGAAGCTAGAAAGTTTAGTGAGGTTTATAGTGATAAACTGGCAGTGCACCCAAATGTGTTAGCGCGTAGACTTCTTAGTGAAGGCAGTGACACTCGCAGGCTCAAGCGATTTAAGCCTACAGACATTCCAAACAGGTTTAGGGACAATGATTAGAATAAATCTTTAGTTAAGATGTCAACTCTTAGAGGCATGACTCAATGGATGACTGCCTGCATGTTACTGTTTTAGTTATGTTCTGTTACTACATTTACTAGATGTCTCACAGACAGTTGTAAATTATTCTTGGAGTAAAAAAAAAAAGTTTTCCAGTGTGGCCAAATACCCAATAAATAGCACGAAGCTTAATCTCTTTCACAAAATAATCAAACTTACACAGAAATTCATAAACATTTTCGAATTTTTAAAATGTAAATTCACCATAGGGTTCGTAGCAGCAAACTAACTATACATAAATTGATTCTAGGGCGCAGTGATAACAACTAACTTAGACATCTAAAATGTAAACTTTCTAAGTAATAGCATCAAGTCACAAGTGCTGACGCCGAGATTGATAGATCAGAAATATATAGTAAAATTCAGTGACTAGTTATTTATTAACGGGTTCCAAATTTCATTGATATTTTTCTAAATATTTGAGTAGCTGTTTATTTGGTTTTTCTCATCTATATATCTATTTTTAAATTAAATAACAGGTGCTATCACTAACCAGTACTTTAGAAATCTCTTGAGTTTTAATACATTTACAGTATATTAACAATAGTAGACTTAATAACTATTTTGGAGATGTTGAAAGATAAACTTACCAAGTAACAACATAAAAGTAATACTTGTGCAGGGAGACCACATTGTTGCTTGAAACATCACTGAGAAATAAATTTAGAAACTGGATGCAGATGATAAGTAGTAAATTGGCGACCTTATAAAATATAGAACATAACCAAAATATAGGAGATTACAGTAATGTTATTCCATTATCTATTAAGTAATTAAGTTGTTTATATCGGGTTATATTGCTCAACTGACTTAATCGTCGATTTCACATATTTAATTTACCAAGTCACGATGCATAGTTTAAAAAAAATCTAATGTACTGAAGATATTAAATCGTATAATTAGGACAAAAAGGTATTTAGTGTGAACAAGGTTATGTATCAATTTGAAGCTTGAAAACGAACACTAACATAAAAATTAATAATGATATAATTATGACTTACACATTTAATTGTTTAGAATATTTCCAGTCGGTCTGAATGAAAACGTTTCCTCAAAATGCGGTTCAGATGTTGTAAGCAACACTGTTGGCATGTACTACTTCTGTATGCAGGTGTATTTTAATATTATCGATAAACGAACACTCGAGCTTTCATGTTCAAAAATAAGGTAAGAATACGTCACGGCTGAACGCTCCAATGCGCAATAGCACTAAAATAAATTAATGGGAAACTAAGGCCCCTTTCCGTTGAGAACCAAACTTGTTCTCCACCAGAAAAAGTCAATTCCCCATCAGGAAAATTCGGTACAATGTCCATCTTCCTCCAAGAATCAGTGCCTAATATGAGAGTCTGGGGCAAAGTCGGTATAACAAGAACGTGGATTATTTTAGTGCGGTTCCTAAAAACGATAGATACGGTGAGCTTTTCTATATTGTGACATTGTTCGCCATTGGCAACCGTGCAGATTCTGTCTTTGTGGTGGTCAAGTTGCAGATACCTTGGACGAACTTGACGGCCCAAAACAGTGCGGGTGGCTGTATAGGACAAGAGTGGCAAAAGTTCTTCTGGGGGCTGCCCAAAACGCCGAATGCCCAAAACGCCGACCCGATAATTCGTCCAAAACGCCGACTGCCATTCTGCCTACCGCGTCCAAAACGCTGAACGACGCCAACTGATCTCACGTCATTCGTGGGCTCGGCGTCGGAGCCGAATATAAATCAAAAATTTTATTTGGTCCAAAACGCCGACTGCAGATGTAGTCGGCACTTTGGCCATTCGGTAAAATGTGGACTGTCCAAAACGCAGAACCGATAACTCAACCAAAACGGTTACTGCCATTCCGCCGACTATGTCCAAAACGCCGACTGCCATTCTGCTGACTATGTCCAAAACGCCGACTCCTAATCTGCCGGCCGTGTCCAAAACGCTGAACGGCGCTGACCGTCGTCACATCGTTCGTGAGGTAAGCGTCGGAGCCGAACGCTAATCAAAATTTATATTTAACCCAAGATGCCGACTGCACATCTATTCGGCACTTTGGCCATTCGGCAAAATGGCCTATAGCTCGTTTCACTCTGACTATGCAGTACAGAGAACATACGACAATGTTATTTAAAGGCAAACTTCGCCTGCTGCGTTGCCGCTTGTAGACCGCACTCAGGTATACTCAAAGAAATTTTAAATCTTCGTGTAAGCTGGGAAAGGCAGGTATAGGTAAAGGATAATACAAATTAAGGTAATAGTTATTACTTTCTGATGGTAATCTGAAATAGTTATTGAATTATAAGTGCAATATAACTTAATATATCAGTAATAATAGATAGGTAATTATGCTTGGAATGTAAATAATAAACATCGTAATAGATAAATAATTAGTATTTATCATAACTGCAATGTACTTAATTACTAACTTAATATATGAGGAATAATAGGTAGGTAATTAGGTTAATCAGGTCATTATAGTTATTATATATAAGAAATCTCCTTGTATGCAATAATCAGTATTTATCTGTTCTTCAGCATTGAAATTACTTTGATTGTTATTGTTAATTTTGATATTTATTTGTGGAATGGCTGAAATTGTGAAATGGAAACGTGGAAAAGCTCTCGGCGTGTCCGAAAAGCAGATTGTGATGAATCTTATAAATTATCATTCACAGCACGAAAACCAAGAATCATTTTCAAGTGTTATAAAAAAAGTGTCTGATATGAGCGGCTTTTCAGAAAGAGTACTTTATAAAATGCGAGCTGAGTGGAATACACTCGTTGGGGTACAACCTCCAAAGGAAAGGGCTCAAAAGCGTAAAACTAGTTTATGCCGCGAAATAAATTACGATGAAGGAGTTAGATGTGGTATCCGTACAATAAACGCAATGTTAAGTACTGTAAATGGCGACGAGGATTTGCTCAATTTTTCGCGGTCCACATTGTTCCGTTTACTGCATGATATGGATTTTGCGTATGTGAGACGTGGTAGAAATTCAGTTTTGATCGAAAAAGATGAAATCATTTCGTGGCGCCATCGGTATTTACGTCAAATTCGTAAATATCGTGAATCAGGCTACAATATTGTGTATTTAGATGAATCGTGGGTGAATGTCGGACACAGTTTCTCAAAGGAATGGATAGATTCATCTATAAAATCGCATCGAGATGCATTTAACCGTGGACTCACAACGGGTTTGAAAGCACCTACAGCTCGTGGTCCACGATTTGTCCTGTTGCACGCAGGATGTGCAAATGGATTTGTTGCGGGGATAGAGATGACTTTTTTGGCAAAAAAAATACCCAAGACTACCACGATGAAATGGATGGGCCTTTGTTTGAAGCGTGGTTTGAGAATGATTTATGTCAGAATTTTCCAGAAAGAAGTGTTGTGGTAATGGACAATGCTTCTTATCATAGCAGAAAATTAGAAAAAATCCCCAACACCTCTTCAAAAAAAGAAGAGATTCAAGAATGGCTTCGATTGAAAGATTTACATTATGACGAAGACTATCTAAAAAGCGAATTGCTTCAAGTGGTGAATACATTCAAAATAAATTATAGTGGGTATAAAATTAAAGAAATTGCAAATCGGAAGAATGTTAAGATTCTAAGGCTCCCACCCTACCACTGCGAATTAAATCCGATTGAACTGGTTTGGAGTGAGGTCAAAAGGTACGCAATCTAATTTGCGAATCTTATGAGCGAATCACACCAGAGAAATGGCAAAACTATATAAGCCATGTAATAAAAACAGAAGACAAAATGTGGGAAATCGACCGTGTGATGGACGATATAGAACCCATTATTATAAATATAAATTATGAGGATTCTGATGATAATAGCGAAGAGGACAATAATTACAGTGAATAATCAAAACCAAAAAAGAAATTCATTAATTAGTATTCTTCTGTATCAAATTTTATTAACAACCATGTTTATATTTATTTTTAAGTTACAACAAATTGTATGATCTAATTAAAATTTTTTTTATTTTAAATGTCTAAACTCAATTATTTTGCATTATATGCTGCTTTTTTTCAAATTGACGCAGAAGCGACAAAAAGGGTTTACTTCAACAAGGTATTAACAAATAAGCCGACTGCAATACAAAAGGTGGATTTATTATTTATTTATTTATTTATGTACGGCTACAAAACAGGCTGAAGAGCCCTATTACATTGTAGCTTGAAAATTAAAAAAAAAAAAATTAATGAAAATGGCATATATTTATATGGTATGATCAAAAACTACTCCCATCCAGCAGGGCCACGGAACGCTCCCAATTCTTGAATGTAACCATAACTCACTTAAAAGAAAAAAAAAATGTTTGGTACAAGCACTCCACGGCCACACTAGATGAAAATAATCCCCGATCACACCTTAGTTTTTTAAATTATAACTATTATTAGGTGAAAGAACGGGGAGCCACAACTGAAAATCAAATATCTAATCCAGAGCAGCATAGTGTAAAGCTAGCTAAACCACCTGTGCAGAATATATCAACAGTGTTAGCCTTCGCGTTATATAGTCGAAGTATCCGATTTATAGGTGAATTATAATAATGAGAAGTACGAGCAAAGTTTTGATGAAACAGTGTACGAGTTCTAATGTGAACCGGTGGAATGTAAAAACCAATTTTAGATAAACTTTTGGAGTCATCTACCATATTATTCATTAATTTGTATATGTACACTAGACCATTGAAATCCCGTCTGCTTTTTAATGATTTAAATTCATATAGCGGTAACAATTCAAAATATGGTATCAAAATAGGATAAATGTTATGCTCTTTATAGTACAAATATCTCACAATTTTTTTCTGAATTCGTTCTATTAGATCACTGAGATAATTGTGTGATGGATTCCATATCAATGTTGCGTATTCTAATTTGGACCTCACTATAGATTGGTATAATAAAATTAACGTTGAGTTATTTCTAAATTCGAAACCAAATCTTATAATCAACCCGAGAGAGCGATAGGATCTTTTAACCATTTCTAAAATATGATCATTGAACTTTAATTCTTTATCAAACCTAATTCCCAGGTCAGTCACATGTTCTATTCTTTCTAAAGTTTTCCCGTTAATTAGGTAATGATATGGCGTTGGCAATTTCTTTCTATAAAAAGACATAACTTTACATTTCTGTGGATGAAAAAACAGTTTGTTTCTTTCGTTCCACTGCAGTACATTGTTAAAATTACGTTGTAGTTCGTGGCAATCATTGATATCATTGACTGTCTTGTATATTTTGAGGTCATCCGCATAGAGTAGATATCTGGCTCCAGTGATTACGTTTCCAATATCGTTAATAAAAATTAAAAATAGCAGTGGTCCAAGCTTGGATCCTTGCGGTACCCCTGACAATGCAATAAATTTCTCTGATGAGGCTTGCTTATAATATACATATTGTGGCCTGCCCAACAGGTAAGTAGAAATAAGCTTAATAACATTTTCTGAAAAACCGTAAAAATTTAGTTTTTTGAGTAATCTAAAATGACATACTCTATCAAAGGCTTTTTGATAATCTGTGTATATACAGTCCACTTGTTTATTTTTATCCAACACTTCTGATATTTCTTCAACATAATTTAGAAGATTTGATACAATAGATCTCTTAGGGGTGAACCCATGCTGCTCAATTATTAGGTAGTGTCTGAAGTGATTCCAGATTTCATCATATATTAAGGATTCAAATACTTTTGCTGGTACTGAGATTAATGCAATTGGTCTGTAGTTAACTACCATATCTCTATCCCCACTTTTAAAAATTGGTGTAACTTTGGAAATCTTCCAGCTATCAGGAAAAGTATTTGTCTTTATGGATAAATTAAATATTTGACACAGTGGGTAAGCTAAGAATTCAGCAAGGCCCTTAAATAAATATGCAGGTAATAAATCTGGACCACAAGACCGTTTATTTTTTAATTTTTTAATGGCTTTCCTTACATCAGTTACTGATATTATTGAAAAATCATAGCAAGAGACACCATTCATCGTCTCAGATTGTAATACGTCTTCAAATTGAAATGTTTCAGGATCGGAGTGTACGGATTCAAAGTAACTGGCAAAACCCTCAGTAATTAAGTTAAACGAATCTAAAACTTTATTTTGATACATTAGAGGATTATTAGTGTTAGAAGATTTTTGTTTTGCAGTCACGTAACTCCAAAATTTGTTAGGATTTGCACAGATGTCATTTTCTACCCCATCAATAAATCGTCTATGCGCGTTAGATAATTCCCGTTTAACTTCTCTGCGTAACTCCTTAAAAGAATGTAAATCATTAACATTTCCCGAGGCTTTGTACTTTTTCCTATATTTATCTTTTCTCTTTATTAAGTTAATAAGTTCCCTAGAGAACCAATATGGGAATTTGTTTTTCCTATTCTGATACTTTGGGACATATTTGTCAAGAACAGAGTACAGCATTCCGTAGAACCACTCTACTGCTAAATTAACGTCACTAAAAGTATCAATGAAGTCCCAGTTAACAACCGCCATTTCTCTATACATTCCTTCAAAATTAGCTTTTCTGAAATCATAAGAACTGTTAGCACTTGTGTTTTTATACTCATTTTTTATATTTCTTTTAGTGTCTATACTTAGAGGAATATCTAATTGCAATGGAGGGTGATCATTGTCTACTTTAACTAAATTAAAATCGGCCAACTGTACAGAGATTTCTGCAAGATCAGTTATAACCAGATCTAATGTTTTGTGTCTTGCGTTAAGAATATTATTAACCATTGTTAACCCACTGAACTCTAAAAAGTTCGATAAATGTCTACAGATTACATCTCCATGTACTAAATCATACCCATTCCCGTAAATTTGTAAGTTAAAATCTCCTAATAAAATGACCTTGCTATTGGGCGGGCGCACATATTCTTCAAATTTTTTAAAAAGCCTGAGATATTTGTCTTGATTAGATTTGGGTTCAAAATAAACAAGGCACAGATACAATGAAACATGTTTACAGTTTGTTATTTTCACCCATAAACAATCAATGTAATTTGTCTCAAGTGATGTAATGCGAGTAGAAAGAAAGTTTGCATTAATCGCCAACACCACACCTCCACCTTTTTCCTTACCTGTTTGATCAGCCGACCTGTCCTTACGGTAAACTATATATCTTTCATCAAAAATCTCCCTATCATGTATTCCCGGTGTTAGCCAACTTTCCGTAAAGGCAATAATATCATAATTGGATGCCATTACGTTTTCCAAAGTTATCTGCGTGCGACGGCGGACACTGCGCACATTTTGATAATATATAGATATTTGATTATCAACCATAACTCCTAAAGAAAAATAAAATAATATAACATTTACAAAAAAATTTTAAAATACAGTGCAAAATGGGCACATAATTATTTACACACCGAAAAAATAAACAGAAACTATGTTGGTATGTTGACAACATAAATTTTATGAAAGAACGAATATAAACAAACTTTGGCACCCGTATACGCAACATGAAATTAATAATAAACTGACACAAAATACAAACATAGTAGACAGTACCTTCCATTGTTTTTAACCACATTAGGTTGAAGATAGTTTTTCTATATCGGTCATACTTGAAATGGCTTTAACACTATCACCATCTGTCTTTCGCAGAAACACTTGACCATAATGTGTCCAGAGATATTTATAGTTGTATTTCTTCTTCACATCCAGTGCGGAAGAAAAAAGCTTTCTATTTTGCGGCGTTAATGATTCCCTGATGTAAACTCGCCCATCCATGGTTAATTTTAGATCAGATAAAGAGATGCCTCTTTTAATTTTAAATTTGCGTAGAAATTCATCTCTATCGACCCTTCTAACAAATTTCACAATTATATTCGGATGTCGATCACCATATTGCTTCAACCTGTGCGCTGCATCAATCATATCTGTTGTTAGAGCAAAATTAACACATTCCCCGATAGCCTGAATTAAGCTAATTATATTTTCATTAGGAAATTTTGGCACTCCCACTATTTCTAATGTATTACGCCTATGATATTGTTGCATATCGTGTAGTTCGGTCTTGCATTCCAGTAGTTGCTTTTCTAATTTGAGATTTGCACTTCGCAATTTCTCAATATTATCATTACATTCTTCTGATTTAGTCGCGAGATTATCCACCGTACGATTGATATCAGCGATATCGGTTTGGCAAGCTAGCATCGCCGTGGCTAATCGTTTTTGTTCCTCTAATATGGTGTCTTGCGACTGCACAATCTTATCCAATCTCTGAAGAATAGTTTCAAAGCGATTTGAGTCCCCGCCATCACCTTCGCCTGAGGTCCCGCCGGTTGTTCGCGTATTTACCATGGCGGACAATCGGACGGCTCACCAGCGAATCACACAGTTAAACTATTAGGGCCTATTTGAGTACTTTACGAACCAATAACTGGGTAATATTACGGTAGGGTTATACCTTTACACAGTTCACCAAACTTTAAACGAGTTACTTCTAGCCAGACCCATTTCTTGGCAAAATAACACAGAGCCGCCCAAACGTCGACCGTTCACTCTGACGCCATTACAAATTGACGTCTTCGTGTTCAGTTTTAAGCGACTTGCTGGGGAAATATGGCAATACTGTAGCCCTATCCCTGTACACTGCATAGTCAGAGTGAAACGAGCTATAGAACGCTAGTACGATCCTCGCCCAAAACGCCGACCCCGAACGCGGTCGGCTGTTTGGCCGTTCGGTGAAATGTCTTGCAAGGTAATCGCTGTCATAACCAAAACGCCGACTGCATGTACCAGCGGCCGTTTTGAAATTGCATTCTTGTAGATGACGTTGCAATATGGTAGGTTTGTTTATTTGATTAACTGTTTCTCACTTCAAGACTAAAATTGTGGAAAAACAAATACGATCTGGCTTTCTGGTTCTTTTTAATAGTCGCGGCAAACTTGCATAGTACCTATGAGTGCTGTTTCATTACGGGAAAAAACTATTTATGGGTGCAATTAATTCTACACCTACCAATATGTCTACAATGTCTACTTTTGTATTTACAACTGCCCATTTAATACTTATATGATGCCGTTCTCTAGTTATAATTGACGTTTTGTAGGTAAATGAGGTTATCGATAATAGATACAAAAAGGCGTTTGTGATTTAGTTAAACTTCCGACAAATGAAATAATTATACAGGGTGTTTCTTAAGTCGACCATGTGAATTCTGGAGGTACCAACATTGTAACGTACAAAGAGGTGTAAAGAACTCGTTTAAAGTGTTTTGCCTCAGATCCGTAATTCTCTTATAAAACACCGTTAAAAATTTGAGAAAACGTTTTGAGAATCTCCGAATTTGTCATATAACCGCATATTTTTTAAAGCATGTGAGTAACAAAAACCTTATCCATTCACAAAATTCGTGATCTGTCAAAACGGTGTCAAGTTGGTACCTTGTTTAAATTCTGTTTTGGAACTTCTGCTTGCTCATATTGGCAGCACTGAAATTTTTGAAATTAAAAAACTAGACATGTCACTTTCTTGTAAAAAAAATATCTCCAAAATGCTTTAATTTTTGTGCATACACTTCAATTGCAATGGAACAGAAATGAAAAAGGGGAAAAACTGTAATTTCCAGGTACACTCAGAAAATATTTGTAAAATTTAACATTGACGGTTTATGGTATAGATTGATGAAACTATAGTTGCAGCATTAAGAATCAGAATACGATAAAAAAATCTGGTGTGATACACGCACACAACTTCCTTTTACAGTGATCCTATAATTAGCCAAAAAAAGTATTTTTAATTTTTAAGCATTTGTCAAAAAAACCGTAAAAAATAGAGTTAGTTGAAAAGACAAATTATCTCTAAAGTTTTAATACGGGCTATTCTATTTAAAATTGGAGTAAATAAAAAAAGAAACCCATTTTCGAGGTATTCAACTGGAAAATCACCTATCTCACATCAATACACATTAAAAATGCAATAACAATGTAACGTTTGAAAAATATCATTAGAGCCGTTTTGAAAAAATCGAAAAAAACTGAAAAATCACAAGAGTAAACACCATACTTGCGGTTATGCGATTTTCTTCAAAAGCTTGTTGTCGCATCTAGATAGTAAACAAAACTTATACACGCTGCTCAAAAAATTAAAAGAGCACCTAGTAAAAGTCGACTTAAATTGTTACACGTTTCTACGACAATCAGTATTTGATTGTTATAGGTTTTTGTTTTCAGGGATTTTATAATGGAAACACTATCACTATACCTTGGAAAATGTATAGACTGAGTATTGTTTCAAAATTTATATTGACCGTAATTTTGGAAGACTTTTAATTTTTTTGAGCAGTGTATAAAGTTTCAACGTCATAGCTCTTTTCGTTTTTTCCTATTTCAATGTTTTTATGTTTTCAAGCAGAATTGACCAGAATTAGAAATGTGTGTAAGCCCTTCGGTTCTAAATACTTAATCATTTTGGACTTAGCTTGTCATATCCAGAGGCTTTACTAACTTTTAATGTTAATATTACTTGTTCTAATTATTTGTTTTGCATGCTTTACTATTCGACTCTGATATGTTGTTAATCACTTTTCGTTGTGTCATCTGCATCGCTATTATGTTGCCCAAGTATATCTTCAAAGTGCTGTTTTCAACTGGCCATGATCTTCGTGTCGTTAGTTAGCAATTTTCCCGTTTTATCTTTAATGACATTCAGAAGGAATGTTTTGTCTTTTCTGAAATTCTTTAAGACACTACAAAAAAGCTTCTGTTCTTTTTTAAAGTTATGTTCCATTTTCCCCCAACCTCATCTTCCAAACTTTGTTTCTTAGCATTATTCACCATTTTGTTTACTCATAGCAGTCATAGCTCATAGTCTTCAATGCATTTTGTTGTGAGGTAGTTGTGCCATAACTATTTCTTTATCTTCAACTTTGATGGAATGTTACTTGATTGCCAAGCCGTTTGTTTTGTCCTTGTCTTAATAGTATGGTTTTCACACCACATACCTTTTCTGCTGCCGATATATATATTTTAAATTTTTTCTCACTAGCTTCTGTTTTATCATCATATTTAAGCCAGTCAACTTCGGACACTTCTATTTTTAAAAGGAATTGGTAGCTAAGTTGTACTTCCTCATGTATTAGTCTGCGAGACTGGAGTGTTGTTACTGGTTTTATGCTTTTACTCCACTGTATATTTTTACATATTTGATTTTTTCATTGTCTAAGCTTTATAAATGCCTTCAATTTTTGAAATACGCTTTAAAAGTTCTGGATTTATTCGATTTTCCATTAAAAAACACTTGCTTTCTATGGCACACTGGGTATGTATGGATGAGATATGAGTGAATTTAAAAAAACCGAATTATCTAATAAGGGCCAGTTTTACAAACCAAGGATAAAGTTATCCGAGGAATAAATACTCTAGAAACGATTGCTATAACAATGGAAACTATGACAATTATACCTCGGAGAGCTTAATCTGGGTATATATAAGCCGTTCACGATCTTTTTGGGTCAAGTGAGGCTATGACCATCTAGTAATTTTATTGGCAGAACCTCTGTTGCAACTAAACTCCCTCATGGAAATTGACACTTTTTGTGTTAGGTTAGGTTGTTTTCAGTTTAAGGTTATATATTCTGAATAGGTACATTGTTGCCGGATATTCTCTAGTCTCCACATCGACTCGCGTTCTTTTAAATTTGGTATGTCCTTTTTAAATTGGAAGTAGCATCGTTTAATGGAAATTTTTGGTTGTAACAACATTATTTTGGGCATTTTGACTTTTCCTTTGACGGAAATTAAAATTATTTTTACACATTTGATAAATAATTTATTTTCTTACGAATATTAAAATAATAAATCTGGCAATGTGGTGGCAAGAAAATATCGAACAGACACTGACAGAAAAAGAAAGTTGCATCCGCTACATCATCGAATCAGTTAGTCCAACATGAAAAGAAAAAATCATAGCCAACTCTGTCCCAAAAAGGTCGTGAACGGCTTATAGGTACATACTTGCATTGTAGAACCGGCCCTAAACGATCTATTATTTTGGTATACTGCCAAGCAATGAAAAATGAAGTTACGCCCCTTCAAAATTTCGAAAAGTTACGTGTCGCAGTAAAGTAACCCAACAACGGGTAGCGGAAAAAAGCCACAGAATTAAAACCCCCGTAAAAAAATCACTCGAAAAATAATGACACCAGAAAGAGTCACCGGAAAAAAGACCCTCGGTAAATGAATCACTAAGTTTCTTTTTTGAATTTAAACTTCCCGGGGGTCGGCCATCTTGGTTTTCTGAGCGCGCACTTCTCTCGGCTGCCATTTTTAATTTAGCGCCCGTTTTTGAATTTCAATTGGTAAATCAGCCATCTCTCTGGTTGTTTTTAGTCGCACGCTCATCTGTGTCTCTTGTACTCATTGGGTGTTGGTTGTCTCTCCTAAATTAAAAAGTAAAAATGGCAGCCGAGAAAAGTGCGCACGCAGAAAACCAAGATGGCCGACCCCCGGGAAGTTTAAATTCAAAAAAGGAACTTAGACAAAATCTGAAAAATAGATTTCAAATTCAAAAATTTGCGCGAAAATTGAAATTAAAAATGGCAGCCGCGTAATTCCGGAAGCAAATTAAAAATGGCCGCCGCGTAATTTAATCAGTAGCTAACGCGTAATTTAATCAGTAGCACATATCAAAATTAATTAGAGCAATCCGCGAAATTAATTAGGTCATTTAATTAGATAAATTTTATTAGGTCAACCAATTTAATTGGATGATTGACAGGTGCCCTATAAAAAGTGTCGGACTACTACTCCGGAGGCTCTTTTCCTGGTGACTTTTATCCGGGGTTTTTTTCTTGGTGCCTTTTTTCCGTTGACTTTCTTTCCAGTGACTTTTATTCCGGGTGACTTTTTTTGCGGTGGCAACACAGATAGTCTATCGCATCGTCAAGTGATACTCCAAAAAGTTTTGAGTATAAGCGTATTTCACAAATCAAGTGCCTTGTGATTTTTTGAATAACCGTCTGCAAGCCCAAATACTAGTGGTATTTAAAAATATCAGAGCATATGATATAATAAACGTTTAGTGAGGAAAATTCAGTTTCGTTGACTCAGCATTTTAAAATAAATGAACGATTAAAAATAAAAATTAAATGCTTTTATTGAAACTGTATATTTGAACTTAATTTTTAAATGCCATATTTTTTTTTAGAAATAAAGGTAGTTTATTCCTGACATTTTAGATTAATTCTATTTCCCGCCAAACCGTAAAACAATTGAAAAATATATTCCTAAAACTAATTTTAAATGAAGCACAAACTTTTTGAGAAATCAGTAAGCAAGACGCTGTATACGAAAATGTTACAGATCTACTTGTTTATTCATTATTTTTGCACTTCCGGGACTAAAGTTGATACTTTAGTCCCCGTAAACAGGGACTAAAGTAGCTCCTCTAATCCCAAGGGACTAAAGTAAAAATGATACCGTAACTATGGTAAATTTCTGTACACAAGAGGTTAGTAGGTTAGGTTTTGTTTGTCATTTAACACACACTGACGCAAAACTTAACCTGAAAATCTCGAATTTGACATATACTGACAATACCCAGGGCCTGCTGCAATTCAGTTTTTAAAAAATTGAAATTGTCAGTTTCCAAATTGACAGATTTTAAATTTTGGAAATGTTTGATGATAATGTTCCCAAAAGTGCAAAAAATACCGTATATATCTCGGGACTAAAATGCCTAAATCCCTTGAGTGGTTGTTGCCCTCGGGCTTGGCCCTCGAGGCAACAAACTCCACTCACGGGATTAAATTCGTGCACTTTAGTCCCTCATGATATAATATACTATTATGTGAGATCTCAATATACCTATAAGTGCATTTCAAAATCACCCTGTACATGCGTTTTCTTAAGAGTGGCACATTTTTTATAATACAACTTATAGAACTTAAAATATTTGAATTTCAAATTGCAAAGTGTTAATCTTTTACTAATTATAATATCAAGTCTCTATTTTATCATTTTAGTAAAATAAAATGAATTAATGAAAAACGCAGAGTAATATTTGTAAGAATACTCTATTCTCGTTATCAAAGTATTTTACTCTTTTTGATGTATGCAGTCAAGATATGTAAGTTCTTACTACCATTCCAGTAATTTAATGCGTTTCTCATCTGCATTCCTTTAGGTAGGTCTTCTAATTAAAGTTAGTCCACCATAAAATCCTTTGCTATTATCGATTTTTTGGAGGGAAAAATATTTGCAGATAGATTTTGCTTATATCGGCGGTTAAAATAAATATGTGCAATCTAAATCTAAGAATAATTAAAAGCAAGTCATCTTGAAGTTTTGGCCCAACCATTAATGTTTTATTTAAACTAATCCCAGATAAATACAGCCGATTCTTCAAACTTCACCAGTAGTTTTTTGGATTTACTTGATTTCTTTATTACTGCGTGATGCGGCATTGGGTTCATTTAATTTTGATACCGGAACCAATTCCATATGGCAAAATTTTTGATAGTCGTTTATAAATGACAATAATTTGTTATAGTAAGGAATTTCGATTTAATTTAGTCTTTAAAATTGAAAATCTCCTATTAGCCATTTCCTTTGTTAAGCCGATTTGCCAATATTGGAGCGATTAATTTTGAACGGCAGTTTTATTACGTGTAGGCACCATTTCGTCGAAATGTGTTTGAAAAATGTGCTTCACGTTGTAATTTTCATGGGAAACTTTAGAAAGGCTGAAGATTTTTTAATTTCCCCGAATTTTTCTATTTACTTACTTAACAACAAATTGTTTTCTCAAATTTTTAACGGTGTATAAGAGAATTACCGATCTGAGGCAAAAAACCTTAAACGAGTTTTTTAGACCTCTTTTTACGTTACAATGTTGGTACCTTCAGAATTCACATGGTCGACTTAAGAAACACCCTGTATAATTATTTCATTTGTCGGAAGTTTAGCTAAATCACAATAGTAATTTACGTTACAAGTATAGAAAGTGGAGCTTTTCAGTACGAGTGAGATGTTTCCGGAAGAGGCCGTTCGGCCGAGTCCGGAATTTCGAGACGAGTATGGAAAAGCCACTTTCATACGAGTTTCGTACAATATTTTTTCGTACACTAGCATACAAAACGGAATACTAAATTTATCCTCGTATATAGCAAATAAGTAGAGTAATGTTATTATGTACGTAACGTTTTATATGTGTTGTAACTAAGGAAACGTACGGAAAAGTGCTACTTTGCCGTACGAATACCGCAAAATACTACTTTGCCTACGAATACCGCAAAGTGCAACTTGCTGATTAATAAATTGTACGGCAAAGTACCTCTTTCAATGCTAGTGTACGAAAAACGACTTTTTGTATCTATTATCAGCGTACATACATCAAACCAGTAGAGACACTCATGCCAAATGTTGAAATCTGTCTAGAGTGCCAGGGAAAGTAACTCGGGGGGTATTTCTAAGCTTGACTATCAGATGGCAGCACAAAATTTTACCAATCAGAGCCAGTTACTAGCTCTGCTACCAATCATATGTAACAAAGCAGTGGCGCCATCTGTTAGTACTATCGGAAAGTAACCCCCAGGGGCCGTTCAAGGTCATCCAAACCGGAATTTTTATATCAAAGGAACCGACAGTGAGTGTCTCTACTTGTTTGATTTATGTACGCTGGTATTATCGATAACCAAAACGTCAATCATAACTAGAGAACGGCATCATAAGTATTAAATGGGCAGTTGTAAATACAAAAGCACGAGCTTATTTGGCCAAACGCTTGGAACCGCGTTTTAAGTTTCCATCAAGACTGAGCCCAGGAATTTCTGCGGGCCAAGTGGCTTGCTAGGCAGCTATTTTTAATATGTGCAATTTGTAATATTGCCGTACTGTATTGTGAAGCTGTAAGTATTTGATTGTATGTAATTTGTCTAATTGTAGTAACTATGTGATTCTGATTTGTGCAGATCATTGTGATAACTATATATTGCAATGGTTTTTAGGCCTCAAAGCAGCTCTGGTAGCAGTGCGAACAAATTAAATCAAAATAGAAAAGCACAGAGTTGATAGAATTCACACATCTGTATAATTTTCACATAAGTTGTCAATATGAAATTACATGGACAAATTGAGCCATTATTATTGGAAATAAATTAAATAAGCTAGAAGGAAATGAAGCTTGATTGTCACAAGGGTGTGCAGTTCTTAAAGTAATTTAGTTAAACTTATGGCATTATTTAAAATATGCAGAGAAAAAGCAAGTTCTTACAGAGAGCAATAATTAACTGTGTGTCGCAAATGAATTTGAACTAGAGTAAATAAAATAATAAGTTCTTTGAGCAAATTAAACAAAGGTTAGAGAGGCAGAAGGCTTATGAAAGAATGGGGTAAAAGAACCCAAAGGCAGATTTAGAAGGCGAATCATAAATTAAAAAATGGACCAACAAGAATTCGAAAATAGCTGGATTTAAAATGTGTATTGGTTTGGGAGTACCTAAGTGAAAGCGGAACTTACATTGAACTCTAAAGTAGCTAAAGAGGAAATGAACGAAAGGAGGCAGTGATCAGTGAAATGAGTGAATAAAAGGGCCTGTTAATTAGCGAAACGCGAGTGAAAATCAAAGGACAATAACCATAAACTTACAAAGACAATTTTATAGAATTAAGTTTAATTGTAAAAATGTATTAAATTTAAGATTTAATTTGTAAAGATTCTGATTTGACACAGTTCGAATTTCCTGTTTAATTTTAGTAGATTGTTTTTTGTTTATAACTAACAAGAGATTAACAACAAATGAATAAAAATTGCTGGTCGACAGCTTAAATTGTGGCTGGTGTTTAATTTCAATTTTCATACCCTTTACATTAATTTACAGCCACAAAATTGCACCAAAGTGTTTATAACGTGTCAGTGTTCGTGCACAAATAAAGGTAATAAAATCCTTCACCTAAAGTTAAATTCATCTTCGGCCATCGTTCCGTTCCTGACGACCGAGCTTCGACAAGTCATTTCGGGCCATTCGAGGACACCCAGGGGCAATATTGGAGTTCCTACACTAGCAGCCGAGGTCTACGAGGACCATACCAGCATCGCACATCTGGCAACCGACCGCAAGAGAAGGTGTGAGCAATTTTCACCTGCGGAACCTCAACGGAGACCATCTGGGGAAAATTCAAAAGGTCAGTGGTGAAGCCAATTCTATTATTGTAAGCGTACAACTTACTGAGGGACCCAAAAGCTGCGCTGCGGAGCCGATATAAGCAGAATCCAGGACTTCGGAACGTTTTAAAACTGCTATAACCGACATCAGAAAGTTGGGTTAGAAAATTTGAGATTCTTCCTAATTTACCGAAACAAAAGCCTAATTTTCGATCTGCAAAACAATTGCTAGAGTGACGCGTAGATTAAGCGCGATAATTCAAATCTTACCGAGTTCGTTTGCTCATTCGAATTGCAGTAAACAAACAATTAAACTTTCAGGCGACTTGCACTTCGTTAAATGTCTCTATAGAACTTCAATTTAGACTGAGTTAGTTACAAGGTTATGGTAGAGCATTTGAACTACGCATTTCAGTGGCGTACAATTTTATTAACAAGAAGGAACCTCAGACCCCTAAAGATATTTGAGTTTTCATGCTTAATTCCGGTGCTAGCCAAATTACTAATTACGGATTGGTGAATTTGAAATAAAAGGGCAAAAGGCGATTAACACTTGAATAGAACAAACCACGTAAATATTATTAGTCAGTCAAATATCGATTTTAAATAAGAACCAACGTAAACAAAAAAGTTTGTAGTGATCTTTTGTATTTGAATTATTTGTTTACATATTATTAAACATTAAAGACAAGGATCATTGCAATATATGCTTTGTACTGTGATATTTTCCTGGAATTATATTATCTTTATGCCAGTAAACTGGGTTGAGTTTAGTTACGGTTATTTGCTGTATTTGGAGCCAACTTGCAGGAAGTGTAGTTCTATGCTAGGTATTGAGTTTACAAATTCTCGCTAGAGCACCGGGGTGCATTCGCCGTTATTATAAAGATTTGTTTGCGAACTGGGCATTTAATTATTGTTCTACCGTTTTATTTCTCAAAGAGCTACACGCCTCCGATCGCTGTGCTGGCGACCGGCTTTTGCACCTAAGTGTACCTGATTGTAATTTTTCTTTGGAAGATCGCCCAGAAAATAAGTAATAATTAGCCAACAAAAATGGCGCCCAACGTGGGGCCTGTGTTTTTTTAAGTGGGCTTTGGCATTTCCAAATTTTGGTATTTGAATTAATAGCCGTGACTAATTAAACCTTATGTGCAATCAGATTGTTAGGGTGTATTGTTTTTATTGAGACATTTATTGCTACTGCTGCATTGTCTGATTTTAATATGTTCTGCTATTTGTGCATGCTAGTTAAGTATTATAGAATTTTTAACTACTATATTTGTTCATGCTTGTGTCGTTGGAAACCATTCCGTGCGATATAAAATTTAGATTTCGGAGTTGATTTCAATAACGTTTTATTGTAGAAGTAACGTTTGCTGGTTGGCTCAAGTGCGTTTGCTTTGTGCTTTATTCCCGTTTTTAGTAGCCAAGTTTTTGTCACGTTAGATTTTTGATTGGAGAGGTTTTTCACCTCTGTTAGTAATTTGGTTTTTCGCCTCTTTTATTGATTTGTATTTTTGATGGCTGCTACTTATTTTGGTTTATTGTGCGATTGTTTTGGTGAATCTTCTGCGAGATCAGCTTTCTGTATCACCGTTGGTAGCCAGGTACTGTGCACATTTCGCAGGGTGTTGTTGTGTTTCCCAAGTTCATTTCTCAAGTTATTTTGGAGCCCTCGCTCGTGTTTTTTTCTTTTCTTCCGTTTGAGTGGTTGATTGGTTACGTTGTGAGTTTAGGCAGTATGTTGGGATTTGTTGCGAGAGCATGCTTTGGTGAGTGGAGTTTCTGAATGGTTTCGATTTCGATTGGTTGCGTGTTCTTGAGAAGCTGTGGATTTAGTATGCTTGAGTTTTTTTCTGTTTTGTCATCCTTCCTTTGTGGAAGTGTTTTTCCTTTTGATGTTTCCTGTTGAGGTGCTGACTCTGTTAGGCGCGTGTTGGTGATGTGCTTGGGGCAGTTTGCTTTGCGAGATTCTTAGGCCGTCTTTTAGTTGGATTAGCGCGGTTTATTTGTTTGCTTCTTATCTTTGCTTTTAGATTGTCGATTAGAATATTGGATCGATGTTGGTGTGTTTGGGAGATTCGCTTGCTCGAATTATTATGGTCTCCCAAACCATCTTTCTAGTTGATTTGGTGCGTTTGTTAATTTCTGGCTTTTCATTTCATTTTCTTTCTTTCCTTTTTGGATTGATTGTTAGTATGGTGGTTGGAAGTGGATGTGCTTATGGGGTTTTGTTTTGCAAATTTTCCTCTCAGACCGTTTCTTAGCATTCTTATCTGTTGGTTCCTTTTCTTTACCCTCTCTTTCGTATTTGGCAAGGTTTAAGTCAACTTGTTGGATTGATGATGGTTTCCTTTTGAGACCGGATTCTTTATTTTATGCCCCTTTGGGATGCTGTCGTGACGTTCTCCGCTTTACGGGGATTTGGCCGTTTGATGCCATTTATCGTGTCCGTCAGCAGTTTTGGAGTTTTGTGTGAAGTTTACTCGTGTAGCTGATGTTGTCTGGTTGCCTTCAGCTATCAAGCTGCTTTGAATTTTTTTTGTTTTTGGGCATCCATTTCGCTTATACGGATTGTTTCCTCAAGTGAGTTTGTCACTTGTATTTGTTTTAGTTTAGGGCGTGATTGGGAATTGAAGACGGTTTGTGTTGCTCGGTTGTGCATTGGCTTGTTCCGGATTCGTCAGACCCGACTCTCTTCTCTAGTTATTGTCCCTTTCGTCCCTTGGGCTATTGTTAGCCAGTTCTTTTGGCATTGCCTTTCTTTGCTAACGACTTCGTCTTTTTTGGGTTCCTTAGTCTTGTGAGTGAATTTGGTTGTGGTTGGCGATTGTGTCCTTGGTCTTTGGTGATGATTGTTTTTGTTTTGTTGTGTATAGGGTGGTTGGTTGGGCATTGTAGGGTAGGTCACTATTAGGGAGCGTTTTCATCTTGTTTTTCCTCGTGTAGAGTTTAGGGTGGTTTGGTTGGGCTTTGCAGGGTAGGTCATTTTAGGAAGTATTTCTTTCATCCAGTTCTTCCTCTAGCAACACTGAAGTAGCTTGCAGTTAGCAGTTGGTTTGGTTGTGTAGCTTTGACTTTCATTCGTGTTGGGTGAAGTTTATCTTTCGCTTTGGTGTAGGTTCGAGTTAGCTTGTTGGGTTTTGTTGGATACCTTTTGGGATTTTGGTGGCGTAGCTGTTGTTGTATGGTTGCCTTCAGCTATTCGTATTGTGTTGTTTTTTTTTGTGTCGGCATCCATTTCGCTTATGCGCATTTCGATCCACAGGTGAGTCTCGAGTCCTTGTTTTTTTGGTCATGCTTGGAGTTGGAGAACGGTTTCGTTTACTAATTTAGAGTATCGGCTCGTTCCGGATTTGTGGGACCTGCCTATGTCCCCGAGTTGTCCTTTAGTTTCCTTTTGAGCCTTTGTTGCCTAATGAAGTTTTTGGTGTGATCTGCTGCTGTGATTGGTTGTTTCAGCTGTTGTTGGATTTCGTTGAGGTCTCCCGTTAGGGAACAATCTCTTTTACCAGTTTGTTTGTTTTGATATTGAGGACATTTTGAGTGTGTAGGTGTTGTGGTGTGATCCTTTGCGTTTTGTCTATTTTTGGGGGTTGGTTTGTGATTTGTTAGTGGGAAGGCTTTTCCTTGAGATTTCGGTTTCGTAGTACCTTATCTGTGGGGGTTTGCTTCCGCCTCGGGAGTTTGTTTTCTTAGAAAGTTGTCAGGAGGGGTACTTGTGGAGATATGGGGTGATTTTGGGGGGTTCTTGGGATTGGAACTTCTTCGCGATGGGTTGGTACGGGGCTGTTCACCGGCGCAGCATAAACCTCTAGAAGCGACTAGCAGTCTCGATCATTGTCGTGAAGTTGCTGTGGTCTTGGTTTCCTCCTGGGGTCATTACCATCTTCGCAGGTAGTTGCCGTATCGTGGACTGGGTTTGGGTTTTCTAGTGTGTGTGTGTGTGTGTTGGTGAGTTTGTCAGCGGGATGATGACCCTTGCTGTTTTTTTTCAGGTTGAGCTCTCTTACGTAGTATTCATCTGAGTGTAGAAAAATTTCTGCGATTTTTTTTTGTTCTGGTAAGGGGGAGTTGTTACGTTTAAATTACGCCGCCTTTTAAATTAGAATTCAAATGGTATTTCCCGCGCGCCGCGCGACTTGGATCGCGTTTGGCAGCGATAACCTCGATGCGCTCTTATCTTTTAGGCGCAGATTGTGGCCTTCGGGCGCGTTCCTTTCCGCTTGCAGCCCTTAAGCAAGCATGGTGGTTTAGCATTTTTGGAAGAGCTTTGGGGGCTGTTTATTGAGGCTGCGGTTAGTTTTGGTTATTGGTGTAATGCAGGCCTTCACGTTTGTGTGGTTTGGGATGCCCCAAGCTCACGTTATGAAGTTTATGTCTTTCATTTTATGCGGATTTTGAATTGCAACCACGAGTCATTCCATGTGCCCGGATCGTATCTTCTTCTTAAAGTTCCACTCATATCGGAGATTAGAAATCATCATCACTACCCGGACCTTGTCAATTGCTTGTCTGAAGAGTTCTGTCGATGTGCAACCGAATCACTCCCTCAAGTTGCGAAACCAAGAGATTCTTCTTCTGCCGACTGTTCTTTTGCCTTTGATCTTGCCTTGAATTATCAGTTTAAGGACGTTGTACCTATCTCGTCTAAGAACGTGTCCTAGATATTCTAATTTTCGGGTTTTTGTGGTTCTAATAATTTCTCTGACTTTATTCATCCGGCGTAGCACTTCATCGTTAGAAATCTTGTCGACCCTTGTATTCTCAGCATCCTTCTGTAGCACCAGGATCGTATCTAGGGGGTGAGTAATCTAGACGCCCTAAGACCCCCTGTAGTTCTGTATTTTATCGTTGGACTCCTGTTTCTCTTTTCACAGCAAGTAGTGCCAGGCATTAAACGCCGGTTTCGTTTGCTAAAGCCAGTTCTATTTTGTGCCAAATGTTCTCCGCGTCCACGGCGACCGCCGCAGACGTTTTCGAGCCGACGATTATTGGAAATTTCCCTCTGGTTGCCGGCGCCTACTTAGAACACACCAGCTACGGCCGCACGAGTTTATTTGGCGAAACGCTTGGAACCGCGTTTAAGTTTCCTCCAAGACTGAGCCCAGGAATTTCTGTGGGCCAAAAGGCTTGCTAAGCAGCTATTTTTAATATGTGCAATTTGTAATATTGCCGTACTGTATTGTGAAGCTGTAAGTATTTGATTGTATGTAATTTGTTTAATTGTAGTGACTATGAGATTCTGATTTGTGCAGATTATTGTGATAACTATATATATGCTTTGTACTGTGATATTTTCCTGGAATTATGTGATCTTTATGCCAGTAAACTGGGTTGAGCTTAGTTATGGTTATTTAATGTATTTGGAGCTATCTTTCACGAAGTGTAGTTCTATGCTGGGTATTGAGTTTACTAATTCTCGCTAAAACACCGGGGTGCATTCGCCGTTATTATAAAGATTTGTTGTCGCACTGGGCATTTAATTATTGTTCTACCGTTTCATTCTCAAAGAGCTACACGCCTTCGATCGCTGAGATGGCGGCCGGCTTTTGCACCTAAGTGTTCCTGATTGTAATTTTTCTTTGGAAGATCGCCCAGAAAATAAGTAATAATCAGTCAACATACTGTTGCGAGATTAATAAAAACACTTAAGAACAAATACTTGCATTTATTTTCTGCCATTTACAAAACAACTTAAGTTTAACACCGTTACTTATTAACTAACTAAATTCTAACTCAAATTTTACCAAGAAAACTCAGTAGGCGTTGTCTGGGTTTTTTTATCTATTTTTTTATTAACTTCTAGTTTAAATAGAACACCCGGTATATTATTACATTTTTGAATTTAGCTTAAAATTCTAGAGAAAATTTGTCTCTTTGCCTAACGCTCTATTTTGTAGCGTTTTTGTAGAATTTGTAATTTTTTAAAATTTTTGACAAATGCTTAAAAATTTAAAATCAAATGTTTGGCTAATTATAAGATCACTGTAAAAGAAAGTTGTGTGCATGTATCACACCAGATTTTTTGGCTTACGGGGTAAATCTTGCATAAATTTACCCTTAACCATTCCGTGAGATTTGAATATTTTCTTCTTCCCAGAGAAAAGCAGTTTCAAAATATCGGCTAAATGCTCGCCTTTAATATGACCATTGTGCCTACGAAATTCTATCTTAAATTATTTATGATACAAATTGCTTATGGCTAACTAAAGTACAGTCTCTTCCTACAACCGCGTATAGTTCATTTTCACTTAAGAACGCAAATTGTAACACTGGTTTACTTGACTTGAGTGTTAAGATTTTTTAAACGTAACTTAACTTCTATTGACCTGGTCTGCGGTAACCGATGCGCAACTAACTACTACTGTACTTTTCTTAGCTTTGATAACTTTTTATCCCATTATTAATTGTTGTGCACATACATTGAATAAAGGTGATGGAGCAATATTTCAATTTTACCTAACGTAAACGACAAAGTGTATTTTTAATTTTAAAGTGATCTAAATTTCTAAGTATAAATTCTAAAGAGTTTTTATTCACTATATTTTGAATGCGGCAATTAAATAAAAGTTTGGTGTCGTAAAAGTCTTGTCTTTACGCTTTAAACTTTTTCCATCCATTACATCACATTTTTGCTTTGAAAACGTGACTAACTAATATTGAAAACTTTAATAAGTGATAATTCAGAGCTCCAATGATGAATACTAATGAAGTCCTGCTACAGTAAGTCACAGCCCGATGAAGTTCTAATCACTTTCCAAAGTTTAAAATCGTTAGAAAAAAGAATATATTCGGAAAATTTTACAGTGATCGGAAGATCATTAATGAAAATAAGAAATAGAAGTGGTTCTAGTACGAAACTTTGAGGTACACATAACGATGATTTGTATGCCTGTGATTGATTTCCGTTGTAGACTACTACCTGTTGTCTTTCAGGAGGTTATTAGTTAAATAAGTTAATAAGGGCTGCGCCAAAATCAAATTATTCTAATTTTTCAAAATAACAGCATGAGAAACTCTGTCAAAGGCTCTAGCAAAGTCAATGTAAACAATGTCAACTTGCTTATTATTGGTTAGGGTTTCCCACATATTCTGTGTGAAATTTGCCAAGTTAGTTAAAGTTGATGTTACATAATAAAATTTATTTTTAGTCCGGTTCAATAGTATTTTTCCGGTCATTTAGCAGTTAAATAAAAACAAACATATTCGTCAAGGTAGATAATATTTAAGCGACTCCTGCGTCCCCCGAAGTAATGTTTTTTTTTTTAATAAATTTATTAACTAATTGCAATCTGTATAACAAAGGAATACAATAAGCAAAACAGATAAACGATTAAAAGTGTCATGAATAGATGTGAGAGGCAGGATCCATCAAACCTAACACCAAGATTTCTTACAAATAATATGTTTAGCGACTAGATGTTACAATAATTACTAATTAAACATTTACAGCTGTATAAATCTATGTGGCAAGTCAAGTGGCTTAATTCTACTGAGTCTTTGGACGTTTGCACTGTTATCAAGAAGATTTACAGCGTGATAGTTAGGATGGAATTCCAATTTATTTAAATATTTTTCACTGTGCTTCACTATAGTGTCTTTCACGGAGTCCACTTTCAGATCACACAAAATGTCTGCATTTCTTAGGAAATATGGAGCATCACACATAGCGCGTAACACTTTGGACTGGAAGCGTTCGATGATTTGAATGTTGGTACAGGCTGCTGTGCCCCAGAGTTGTATCCTATAGGTCCAGATGGGCTTGAATGCTACATTATATACGAGGAGTTTGTTACGAAGAGACAATTTGGATTTTCTTCCCATTAACCAATAGTGTTTGCTAAATTTTAGACCGAGTTGCTTCCGCTTTTTCCAAATGTGGTCTTTCCACGTTAGACCCCTGTCAAGGTGCAAGCCTAAGTATTTCACCTCTGTTGCTTGTGGTAGTGGTGCATTATGCATGAAGACTTGAGGTACGTTGCCTTTACATTTTGTGAAGGTAATATGATGTGATTTAGTTTCATTTATTTTTATCCTCCACCTTTTTGCCCATGTCTCTATCTCGTTTAAATTTTCCTGCAGAATCTCCGCAGCTATAATGGGGTCTTTACGCTTAGCCATAATTGCTTTGTCATCGGCAAATGTGGCCGTAAATGTTTGATCATTGGTGGGCAGATCAGCAGTGAAGATAAGGTACAAGAGCGGCCCCAGAACACTGCCCTGGGGTACACCAGATAGGATTTGATAAATATCAGATAGTTGTTGTTCATATTTGACTTGAAAGTATCTACCATCTAAGTAAGATTTGAGAATAATGTAGTACGAGTGCGGTAGTGCAGATTTTAATTTATAGAGGAGACCATCATGCCAGACTTTATCAAAAGCCTGGCTATCATCAAGAAATGCTGCTGTACAATACATCTTTTCTTCGAATGATTGATTTATAAAGTCTACAACTCGATGGACTTGATGTATGGTTGAATGCTGCTCTCGAAAGCCAAACTGATGGTCTGGAATAAGATTAAGATCTTCTACGATAGGCATAAGTCTTCTGAGTAGTAACTTCTCTAATAGTTTGCCTAGTATGGGCAAGAGGCTGATAGGCCTGTAAGAGCTGACTTCATTTGGTGGTTTGCTAGGTTTTAGAATTAGGATTACTTGGGCAACTTTCCATGGAGCTGGGAAGTAGCCCAGTCTTAATACAGCGTTGAAGATAGTTGTTAGCATAACTATGCCCTTACGCGGAAGTTCTTTTATAAGTTGCCCGGTAATTAAGTCAAAGCCAGGAGCCTTTTTTGGATGAAGGTTGGTTTTAATCATGTTTTTTACTTCCCTGACTGTAAAGAGATCTGGTAACGGAGACATCTGGTAAGGGGCTTCTAGAGCGTCCTTAATTTCCAATTCTGCTTCAGGAGTATTTGACGACGGTAAGGGTTGAAATACTTTCACTAAATATTGCGCAAATGTGTCTGCCTTATCCGAGTCAGTACGTGCCCAGCTACCATTTTCTTTGTGTATAGGGGAGACTGGTAGTTTTTGATGTTTTATTCTCTTGGTCGCTGTGCATAAAGAGTAATTCGTGTCATCCGTAGCGGTAAGGTTTTCAAGATATTCTTGGAAGCATTCGTTTTTCAGGTTCCTGATTAGGCTTTTTAGTTCACTAGAGGCTTGATTATAACGCGTTTTGTCTGAAGGATATCTGGTGGTTTGCCAAATTTTCCTAAGCCGTCTCTTCTCAGCTATTTTCTTTTTGACGGATATTGGACAGCATTCTTGCATATTTTTAGTTGGAATAACAGGTGTAGCAGACCAGGCTGATTCCTGGATAATTCTAGTAAAGTTTAAAACAGCGGCTTCTAAGTCTTCGGTGGATTTTAAAGGGATTCTCATGTTAAGTTGGTTGTCCACTAAGCTTCTGAAGTATTGCCAGTCTGTTCTATTGTTAAATAGCTTTGCTGGTTTCTCCTTTTCGATGATCGTAGCACTAACAGAGGATATAACAGGAGTGTGATCAGAGAATAAATCAAGACATGAACAGATATCCTGGTATCCTGGAGCGATACCTTTTGTGACAAAGAAATCCAACAAGTCCGGTATTTTATTTGGGTCTGTTGGCCAGTATGTAGGTTCATATGTAGACAAATGGTTTAATTGAAGTTCTTGCATGATTTGGTACAGAGCTCTACCCCTGCCTGGGGGAGAAAGACGAGAACCCCAGTGAGTATGCTTCGCATTGTAGTCTCCACCGGCCATGAATCTGCTACCCAGTGACCAAAAATATGTGATAAGACCCTCCTTGTTGACGGGATAATTTGGAGGGCAATACGCTGCGGACAGAGTAAGTGGACCATGCCAGTCTAGAATCTCTAAGGTTGTTGCTTGTAAATAGTTTTCCTTGAAGTGAGGCAGCTCATGATGTTTGATACATTGCTTGATTATTATGGCTGTGCCACCCCTCGCTTGTCTCTCTGCGTCTGGATGATTTGTGGAGTACACGATGTAGTTTGGTATCTTAAACTGACTTCTGCTGGAGAAGTGAGTCTCTGATATTAGTAGGATATCAATGCTGTTGTGTATGAGAAATGTTGCAACTTCCTGTTTGTGGCTAGAAAGGCCATTGGCATTCCAAAGCGCTATCTTATAAATCGGTGCCATTTTTATTTTCTAACAGTTCCTCTCTCAAGAGTCTGATCTCTGCTGTTAGGTTGTCAATGGTTTGCTGTTGGGCTTGAATGGTTTGCTGCATTGACACTATTATGGAAGTTAAATCTCCAGTTTGTTGTCCGGGTACTTGATTGTTAGTTTGCGGATATTGAGGAATTTGGAATACAGTTTGATTTTGAGATTTCGTAGGTAGGTTGGTTTTTACTGTTTGCTAGGCTATGATGTGTAGGAGTTTTGTTCTTTACAATTTCTGCCCATGTTTGACTTGGGTTTGGGTTTATACTTTGTGCAGTTGGCTGATGAACTCGTAACTGGTGTGCTGTCGTTTGAGTGGGTTGCTGTTGATTGAATGTGGGATAGGTTAACCTAGCTTGATTAGGAAATCTTCTACACAGAATATCCAAATAGACTTTGCAGCCTTTATAATTAGCAGGATGTGCGCCTCTGCACAGTACGCATCTTGCCGGTTTACCATCTTCACGGTTTTTCGAGCACGTACGATAATCGTGGAGCTCTGCGCATTTTACACAACGGGGGGGTCTGGTGCATCTGTTTCTTGTATGCCCATAGCATTGACAGTTTTTGCACTGAAGAATCTGGGGTTTTCTTATCGGTTCTTCGAATACTACTATTGCATTTTCAATGTGTTTGATTTTAAATATTTCTTTATTGTTTGAAATGCGTTTGATATCAATGAAAAACAGGTTTTTCTTTTGTTTGGTTTCTCTATTAATAACGTTAGTTATATTTACTACTACATGACCCTCTGTCTTTAGTACTTTTTTGATTAAATCAACATCTGTGGAATGGTGCATGTGTTTTAAGACAACTCTGAAAGTTTTTTCCTCTTCCAAGCTGTAAGTATGTCTAGCTATTTTTTCTTGGTCCAATACATCCCTAATTTTTTTGTAGTCTTCGACACTTTTTAGTTGTAATTTAACTTTATTACCTTGCATTAATTGGTAATAGTAATTTTTTTTGTCAATGTGGGAGTTGATTAAGTTTAACAAGAGTTGAAGTGCTGTGACGTAATGAAGTATGAAGGGAGGTACTTGTGCGACATTTTCTTTTTTATTATGTATGGCGTTTGCTTGTCCAGAGGTATCTGCAAGAGGTACTTGTGCGGCATTTTCTTTTTTATTGTGTATGGCGTTTGATTGTCCAGAGGTATCTGCAACAGTCAATGCCGCGTATCTATTAGTAGTTGGTGTTACAGTCTTTATCTGTTTGGTTTTCTGTGAGGGTGGGCTAGTATTTGCTCGTCTTCTCTTTGATGTTTTTACCTGTTGGAAGTCGTTGAGAACAATTACTTCCGATTTATCACTAGCAACTGACATGATGTCTTCATTGGACTTATTACGATCTGTATGTGATGTGGAATTTTGACTATAATCCATTTGTTGTATTGACATTAGGGTATGGGGGTTAACATGCCCAGCTGCCATTTGTGTGGACATTAATTCAGATTGTGTTAGGTTAAGTTGAACTGGATTTGATTCCATCATAGGAACGTATTGCATTTGTGCTGGCTGCAGGATGGGGCTAAACTGCGAATGATTGACTTGCAGGGATGCAGGTTGTGGTGCAAATGATTGTTGAGGTTGCTGCCATTGCATTAATTGCGGTGGTTGAGATTGAGGCCAAGGCATTTGTTGTTGAGAATTATTAAACATGGGAGTATTATAATTTGCGGCTTGTTGAGAACAATATGGGTTGAAATTTGCTGAGTAATTAACATTACTATTATACATACTGAATTGATTTGTTATAAATTTTATGCACTAAGTAATTTAAAAAGTTTCACCAGATAAGGGGCTGGGACCAAAGATACGGCGCGGTCACCGACACCGCGCGAAAAGTGACCTGGAGTGCACTAACTTATCACACGTCTGCACACTTTGAGCTACACAACTTATCTCCCGAAGTAATGTGTAAGCGGTTCCAAGGGGCAACGGTAGAGGTTAGGCGAAAAAAAGGCAGATATTTGCCCAGGAGAAGCATTTACCTAAAAGAACCATTTACGTGTAACATAGACATTTTGAGCTGATTGCGAAATAAACAGGATTTATTATTATTTACAATTATCTTACTGTCCATTAATCACGTTTACTATCATCCTGATCATCAAATTTACAAAGCTTGATAGTAGTATGGTTTACAGTAATATACCTTTTGTGCTATTTTTTAAATCAATGCTACTTTCGTAACGTATAAAAATTAGACAAAAGATTGCATTTTTGTAAAAATAGTTGTTTGAGTACAAAAACACTGAAGTTTAACTTTTATCACGAATGTGGATTTAGTTGCAATGTCCCCTAAGACCGAGAAAAATATAACACCTACTTGTTTTTTGTCAATCACAGAACTTTCATCTTAACTGAAAAGTTCCCCATAACAGCCATGGCTGTTATACATTTTATTTTTATTGATGTTGTTATGGACTATTAACCACCGCACTCAGTGCGATAATGGCTATATATTACCATACTCTTTTCATATAAAAAAATACATTGAACCAGAATTTATTGATGAAGGTACAATATTGAACAATGCACGTTTGCTTATGGCACATAACGAAACTCATTTTATTGCCGCAAAACCCGGCTCACCGCCTCGTTCTGGCAACCAAACTCGTTTCGTTAAAATGCTCATAATCAAACTTGTATCGTTAATATCTATTTAACCAATAGGTAATGTTGATGTTTTCTGTCACCCATCTGTCACCCTGCCAACTGCAATAAGTCGGAAAACTATGGATTATTTTACTGCCGAGTTATCGTATTTTAGTGACGATTTTTGCGTTCTTTACTGCTGATAAAAAAAATATTGGAAGCTGAAATTTACTATGTTTGATTAATCGTTCATTTTAACCAATATACTGAAATACTGAAACTTGTTATTCACTCATTAATTGTGTTGTTGTCATCTTGGAGTAATGACTCCACATAAACACCTTTCTATTTGCATTAAAAATGGAAGAAGCTTTTTCAAAAGCCCAGGTAACTCGATCTCACTTTTGGATCTTTTTGTTTTAAAAGTATAAATGAAATAGTAAAATTAGTAGATAATATATCATTTTATTTTGTAACTATAATCTTGTTTATTGGTCTTTGATAGCGGGCGCAATATGGCTTTGATGATCCGATGGCCTAAAAAGTTGCTAAGCAATGTAACAAATACTAACTACGCAATATAGCAACACCACCAATCTAAATAGAAACTACCGCACATCAAAAATTCACAAGGCCGGTACAACGATGACGTAATACCCTGTGCTCAAAATACTGAATTCCTAAATTTTGTTCACTTTGAGAACCAAAACAAAATAAAACATTGTATGTACCACGTGATAATCAAGATCATAGCTCTTCGGAAATTTAAAGCATTCCGCTTCGCGCCGTGCTTTAAACAGTCCCTCATGTTATAATCTATCAACTGTACCCTTAATACATAAATAACTATTACACTTTCAATGCGTAATAAATTTGATTTGGAAATTATGTTACATACATTTGAACAACCATATTATATTTACCATTATACCGGGTGTCCGTTCTCAAAGTCGAACATAGGCGATTAACATTGTATTGAACGTTTTTGCCGATTCCTGCTCGCCAATTCAACTTACAGGGAAGATAATGGTATCAATGAAAAGATAAAATTATTACGCATCAAATGATACCAATAATAATATTCAAGATGCGATTTTTATTTTAAAATACAAATTTTTTAAAACTTGGGAATGTTTAAATATGCCATGCCTTGCTTTTCAAGTTCGATAGCATTTGTCAAAAAAATTGGTAGTTATTTGACGTAAATCATGTATTTTCTGTCAACGTCTGTTAAAATTATCTACAGAAAAATGAATTATTTCAATAACGAACGAGTGACTGCACTAATGTTAATTGCCTATGTTCGACTTTGAGAATGGACACCCGGTATAGCCAAGTTAATTATAGTCCTATACTTTTATTTATTATAGTTAATCTTTTAGCATGCCTTCTTTTTAACACTAAATCCATTCGGTTGGCTATGCAACTAAATTATTTTCTATTTACTATTAAATTTTTCATATTCGTTGATAGGCAAGGATCGCCAAAACTCGGTAGGTGTTAACTCTTTTTTAGAAGCCATTTTCACGTCATCTGGCTGATGAATAAATAAATAGTTAAAGTTGTCGGTATTGGCAACTGCGTCCCAAACAATATCTTTTGATTTAGGTATTCCATTTTTAGCAAACGAGGTAACGAAATCGAGTAACGTATTTTTAATTTTCTCATCAGAATCTGATAGTTTATCTTTTGTGGAGCTTACACCCTCGAATGTCATCTCGTATAAAAGAAAACCATCTTCTCCGTGGGTAATACCATAAGAATTATTGAAACTCCTAAAGTCTGTTATATATCCAAAGAGATATGCATAAATTGAAGATTTAGCTAGTTTTGCGTGCATACGGGAAGACCTTTCAAAGTCAAGTAAGAAATATCTATCTCCAACAAGTTTAATATATGTTTGAATATCATCAATTGATATATGTGCTTTTCCAAAATAAAACTGTGTAATTTTATCTGTTATCAGAGGTTTATCCGCGCTATTAACAGTGTAGTTGTAATCCAAAATATAAGGCAGAACTTCATTCCACTGTTTGCTAAGCTTGTCCACTTTACCTTGCAAGTACCACAACCCTAAAATGCCTTCTCCTGTAGTTGCTGACATCATAAGGGGAACATCGTACACCTTCCCACTGTCTAATAATTTGTAGGGGTAATCAGTAAGGAAAGCACTTTCAGATGGATTTTCAATAACAGGAGCGAAAGGCATCAAAGGAAAGTTATAAAATGTATAAAATATACGGAGATTTTCAATAAGCTGCTTGGCAGATTTTTTCCTCATGCATTCGACGAGTTCTTTAGTTGATATACTGTTACAACCAATACATGCAGCTAATTGTCGGGCCTTTTCTAAAGGAGCTTCTTGTATGGCCCAAGGAGATATAGCTGTTCCACTCTCGGCTATACCACGATGAAATAACCCATTCGACTGCTGGGAAAAATAGTGAAAGTGCACAGACGCTCCGCCAGCAGATAATCCCATAATTGTAACGGAGTTTGGGTTACCCCCAAAATGTTTTATATTATCTTGAACCCATCGAAGCGCCAGAGCTTGATCTTTCAATCCGTTGTTTCCTGACACAACTTCATCCTCTGTGCTTAAAAAACCCAGTATGCCTAAGCGATAGTTTATTGTAACGTAAACAATATCTCTATCTATCAGATATCCAGGACCAGCAATATTCGGATCGCCCATCATAAAACCTCCTCCGTGAATGTGGACTATAACATCCAGATTTGCATCTGATTTAAGTATGTCTTTTGGAACATACACGTTCAGATACAAGCAGTCTTCATCTCCAACTATTTTAGTGGTTTTCCATCCCATCTGTAAGCATGTGTGGACTATAGTTGCATTCCAAATTCCTGTCCATGGTTCTATGCTTTGTGGTTCAGCAAATCTTAAACTCCCAATTGGAGGTTTTCCATAGGGAATCCCTTCAAAAGCTGAAAACGCACGTCCCCCATATGACTGTCTATAATAACCTGAGATTTCTCCGAGGGGAGTTGTTACAAGCGGTTGCTTGTCTTCTAACGAAGAAGCTGAAAAATATAATAATAATAAAATTGAGTTCTAAATTTTGGTATGAAATTAGATATGATAATGAATGCGGAAATGTAAAATAATTGCAACAATGTTAGCAATTCATATTACAAACAAATATTTGAATCACTGCATGTACAGGGTTTTCCAAAACCTGCACCAAATATTTGATGATTAATTCGAGAACTTATTTAGAGACGAAAATTCTGTTTCAAACGTTACCGTTACCGAGTAATTTTTGATTTTATAATTTAGGGGGTCAACATATGAGTTGGATCGATTTTATAAAATAACTAGTCTTTTTAAATACAATGTTAGTAATTTTTTTTACAAAACATGTTGAAGTTAAACAAACAGAATTAGGGAAATCCTTACGTGGCATTCCATTACGATATAACATGTGAGCAAATGAAAACGAAATCAAGCTTGGCATAGAAAATATTAAGTCATGTACACTGGTGCTCATAAAAATGGGATACACTTAGCGTTAGTAGCACCATCAGTCAGTGATGTGATTTTAGAGTGTAGTGTAAGATACTTACAACAACTTGAAGTGCATCCAAACGCATTAGCGATAAGCCTATTAGACAACAGCCAGCAAACTAGAAGGTTAAAACGAAAAACGCCATTAGATCCAGTGCAGTCTTTAGGCACGGGCCAGGCGGGCCCGGGCCCGGGGCCCCCAATTTTTTGGGGCCCCCGACAGGCGCATTGATCAACTAATAATTCTGTAATTCATTAAATATTTTGTAAAAAAATAAAAATTAAAGTTGTGTATTCATTTGATAAATTTAAAGTGGAAGTGTTTATCCCAATTATCGACTCATCGATAACTTAACTACAGCAGAGATCTGCTGCATATATCAAAGTAAACAATCGGTGTGGCTGTTTATCAACTAAGAACCATTAGTCCAAATGTGTTGCACGATAGCTGTAAAAAGTTTGCTGAATATTATCACCTTGCTATAAATGGAGAAGAATTAGAAACGGAATGTATTCATTTAGCGCTGTATTTAGGAACTAACGATGTATATAAAACTAAACAAATTGATAACTCGCTACTGTTTAACATTTTAAGAACTGATAAATTAGAAGAAACATTTCCTAACGTTGCGTTATCACTTAGAATTTTCATTTCATTATTCATTAATGATCACTAATTGCAGTGGAGAACGTTCATTTTCGAAGTTAAGCAGGATAAAAACGAACTTTGCAGTACTGTGCTACAAGAGAGGCTAAACTCTTTTATCATTAATGTGCATAGAAAGCGACATATTGTTGAATTTAAATTTTGAAGATATAATGCAGGACTTTGCACATACCAAATCGAGAAAAAAAACTTTTATTATTGTGTAGCAATAATTATGACATATTTCTTAATTTTTAGGATTCTTATGTTCTATTGTGTTTATATACATTTTATTAGAATTTTAATTTCGTTTCAGTACATAGTTGTATAAAAATAAAAGCATGTATATTAATAGCTATTTATGCAACAAGTGCTAAAAGTCAACGTTTATGCGCGAGACATGAAAATCATGAAACGAAGCCGAAGGCTGAGTTTCATAACATGTCTCATGCATAAACTACTTTTAGCATGCGTTGCATACAATATTTTATCTACGACCTTAATTTTACCGGTATTAATCCATAATATCGATTTAACAAAGGTTTGCATCTACGACACTTCTAATTTTTGTCATAATAAACAGTAGCCCATGCCGCGCGGGCGAATGTTTGCGAAGCCAGTACTGCAAGGTCAGTTACAGAATGTAATTATTAATACTCCATGTCTGACTGTATTTATTACATAACGCGTTAATTATTTCAAAAACACTTTACCTGTAAAGCAAGAAGTAACTAGAATAACTTTACAATTTCACTTCCAGTTCGAAATTGTAGTTTTGTAACCTCATTTCACTTTTAGCACATGGGTTAAAAGTAAACAGCTGATTTCTATAACCACGCTAAACTATAAAACGTCACTTTTAGTGAAACAAGCTAGCGTTAAAAGGCCTACTTTTAGTAGTGGTCGTAGATAAAAATATATATTGTATTGTATTGAGTTACTTCCTTTCTAGAAGGGCCCCTTCATTACCTTGGGCCCGGGGCCTTAATCATATAAAAGACGGCACTGATTAGATCACAGGTGACTTAAGTTTCATATAAATAGGTAATATGGTACTATTATACTTATCATTATTGTAAAACCCCAATTGAGCAAGGTAACATTTCATCATTCCATCTAATTTTTATTTTTATTAGAAGATACGTAAATTGAATGTATAATTAATATATAGAGTTTGTGTTTATTGGAACACATCTCTACCATGTTACTGTATCGGTCATCATGTATGCTTATTGTTTGTATACTAACAGATTGCATAATAAACATGACACACAAAAAAACTTACCGTTGGGGGTCTAGGACGTTTCGCCGCTGCCGTTTCGCCACCGCCGTTTCGCCGCCAGGCCGTTTCGCCACCGGCCGTTTCGCCACCGAGCCAGTTCGCCGCCAGAACAATTTCAATATTTGGAATAACATATAGATACACACATGATCATGACCTAACCTAAGCTAACCTAACCTAACTAAATCGGTAGTTATTTTCGAATTGGGTACGTTAAGGAATTTGGGTAAAAATTCGGTGGACGGTCCGGTCTAGTGCGCATGCACAAAAATGTAACAGTGAACAGAAAAATGTAACGTTGAACAGACTATCTCTCGTATTTTTTCTCTACAAAAAATCATCAAGACCTAACAACTAACATAAACCATTAACCTGAACCACCGCCGAGGGCGCAACAACATTGCTTTAAAAATTACGAGACGATAGCGGCACCCACAACAATTTTGACGGACGCTGATCGTACCATAAACTTTACTTCGCTGGCAGCGCATGCGGAATAGACCGACCATGCACCGAATTTCACCCGAATTCGTTGTTTTGAAAATAATCTTAAATGTAGACATTAACATTCTGTAAATTTGAAATCGTTAACCTTGGCGGCGAACTGGCCCGGCGGCGAAAACGGCTGGTGGCGAAACGGCTTGGCGGCGAAACGGCCGTGGCGAACCGGCGGTGGCGAAACGGCGGCGGCGAAACGTCCCATTCCGTACCGTTGGACTGATTTTCGTAATATTTTAGTTTTGCAGTACCGGTGGTTTGAAACATCGATAAAGTGTAATTGTTTGTTGTAATAAATTACAAGAAAATATTTAAATAAAAATATCGTATAAAAAATAATAATAATAATAATAATAATCTTTATTGTCCAACAGCGGCAGCCAATTATAGGACAAATCATACAAAAACCTTATTACGAAAAATACATTAATAAGCAACAAAAACGATATATAGCTATTAAACAAAAAATAAAGAATAGTTCAGCTACATTTAGGGCCGGTTGCAGAAAGCAATGTTAAGTCTGGTGTTAGCTAACGCGACGTCAAAGTGAACAAAAACGAATCAAATCTCAAATGCTTATGGTAACTAATACATTAGTAAACAAAATGCTTATGGTAACTAATACATTAGTAAACAAAATTTGATGCGATTTTGTTCACTTTGACGCGATGTTAGCTAACACCAGACTTAACATTGCTTTCTGCAACCGGCCCTTAAAATTATAAATATCAAACCAACTTAACCCTAGGTACTATCGATAAGAATAACAAATACATATTTAGAAAATACAAATATTAAATAAACATTTCATCATTAATAAAGTAATAATTATGAATGGTTTGAATAATTTTAATCTAAATCAGAGATGACAGATAATAACATCTAATAACAGCGAATACTGTAATCAATTAGGAATTTGACGGGATGCTTGCAGGATATTCCGTATACTATCTGAGTGAATATCTACCTCGCTACTTATGGCATTAAAATTAGCACACATTGTATATATGGGCGATTTAAGCATAACATTTGTTCTGGAGACAGGCAGATAAAAGGTTTTATTTTGTCTCATATTAACTCGTGGAACATGGAAGGTAAGACTAGATAAAATGCAAGAACAGTCTATTTGATTATGCAATATTTTATAGAGAAATGTGAGGCTGGCAAAAACTCTTCTAGTTTCACAGGAAGTAAATTGGAATGCATTCAATAAAATGTCGTTAGCAATACCCCTTGCGGGATAAGAACCAAATGTTTTCAGCCAGAGATATTTTAAAAATTTTCTTTGTACGCCTTTAATCATGATCTCTGATACTCATAAAATGGATACCAAATAATACTGCCATATTCAAGTTTTGAACGGACAAAGGAGAAGTAAAGCGTGATTAATGCTGAAGTATTGTGAATTGTTTACAATTACGCAAAATAAAGCCAAGCATTTTGTGGGCTGACGCAGCCACATTATTAATATGAGTGATAAACGTAAGTTCATTATCAAACAGTATGCCGAAGTCCTTTGTTTGTTCAAAGCGTGCCAACACTATTGAATTGATTTTATAATCAAAGATGAGCGGAGTAAATTTACGTGTATATGTCACAACTTTACATTTCTCTATATTTAGCGCTAGTTTATTTACGGTACACCAGTTGAGAAGCAAGTCAACATCCAACTGCAACTTAACACAGTCCTGCTTGTGATCAACTCGTTGAAAGATCTTGACATCATCAGCAAACATTAAAATGTTAGAATTTAACTTGATCCCTATATCATTAATAAAAAGTATGAATAATAGGGCCCTAAATTATAACCCTGAGGAACTCCGGAAATGGCAGTATAAACCTCAGATTTGAAACCATTATACATAACATACTGAGTTCTACCTTCTAGGTATATTTTAAAAAGATCGATATAAGACTTGCTAAAGCCAAATCCTCGAAGTTTAGACAGTAAGATACTATGTCCAATTCTGTCAAAAGCTTTTGAGAAGTCAGTGTAAACAATGTCCACCTGACCCTGTTTATCTAAGGCTTCAGCAACAAACTGGTGAAACAGCTCAAATTTGTAATTGTAGAACGTTTTCTACAAATCCAATGCTGATACGGAGATATGTAGTTTTTAACATTTGGGTAAATATGTTGAAATAGAACCAATTCAAAGACTTTTGCAAAATTGGACAAAATAGCTATTGGGCGATAGTTAGAAATATCAGAAATGTCACCACTTTTGAAAATGGGATTGACTCGAGCCATTTTCCATCTTTGTGAAAGGTCGAGGTTTTTATTCCTAGGTTAATTATGGCTAAGAGAGGTGAACTAGCACTGCAGCACAATCTTTAATAAGAAAACTCGGCACTTGGTCAAGTCCAGCAGTGTCATCTTCAGATACGCAATTAATTTTGATAAATGGCATGTTATTATCTAAATATTTTTGTTCATCAGGAGTAATAGCTACACCATCAGGAGGCAGATAAACTGAATAAAAATAATTTGCAAAACCATTTACTGTCTCCTGTGGAGTATCATAGGTGATATCACCATTACGTAATAGTCCTGGTATTCTACTATTGCACCTTTTGCTTTGGATATATGACCAGAAGTTTTAGAGTCGGTATTGATTGAATTTTCAACATCCGTCAGATATTTAGTATAGGCCTCTTTTATTTTAATTTTGGCGTTATCGCCTAAATTCATAAAAGTGCATTAGTGAACGCGAGGATTTATATTTGCTATGATGCTTATTTTTCAGTTTTAGAATACGTATAATTTCACGTGAATACCACTTAGGATATACAGAATGCCTACCGTAGAGTGGTACGTGCATATCGAACACAGCATAAAGAATGTCATAAAAATTATCACATGCTTCATTAACATTCCTACAATCATCCAAAGCAGACCAATTTGTCTCTAATAATGTTTCATAAATAGCAAGAAAGTCAGCCTTACGAAAATGGTAGGACCTATTAAATGTATTAACACAAAAATTTGGTTCATGGAGTACTCTTAAATTACAATCAATTCTTAACGCAGGGTGATAAGGGTCTTCACTAGCAAGGGTTCATAATCACGATTTAAAGTGCAGTTTATATTGGAAAAAGCAAGATCTAATAATCTGTTTTTAGTATTTCGAATATAATTAAATTGATTTAAATTTAATAATTGAGCAAAATTATTTAATATCCTAGTTAAGTCGTAATCTACATCTTCTTTGCAAAAATTAGGAATGTTGAAGTCTTCAATGATCAAAAGATTCTTAGTAGATAAATGAAATTGCGTAAAGTAATCTAACAAAGTTTCCAAACTTGAAGCAGATGGAGTGCGCGGTATATAAATTACAAACACATAAAAGAGAGATGCATTTAAAATGCACTTACATCCAACTATGTCAAAAGTGACTAGTGTTTTAACAGAACTGATAAATCTAACAGTTCGGCCTTAATACTATTTTTCAGCGCTATTAGAACTCCGCCTCCGAGTGTTTTATTCATTTGCTGAAAATCACGATCGCATCTGTAGACAGTATAAACAAGCGGAGAAAAATATTCAGAACTAACTGTATCGTTTGTTAACCATGTTTCAGAAAAAGTAATCACATCATATTCAGAGTCACTTATTGAAGCACAGATCTGATGCACTTTATTTTTTAAACTACGTATATTCTGATAATAACACTGAATGCTGCTGCTGTTGGATGAATCTAGTTTTTTTGAGTGATAGTTGGGATACCCTGGACATATTTTATTTGGAGATTTTGTTCGCCATTATCCGTTCGCTCTTTTAATACAGCCCTAGCTTTATTGAACAGTTGTCGTTGGTAAAGAGTTTCGTCTCTGCTTATATTGACGTTTTGAAAATTAGCGCCAGTTTTTAACTTATTTTGTTACGAAGCACCATAATAACTTCAGCGGTATTCTTAAGAGTTACTCTAATTGGACGAATCTTTGATGCATTATCTGTAATAGCTCCCAAGCGCATTATGTTTGTGGGTGTTACTTTGACAGAGGGAGCTATGGTTTTTATTACATCAACAACAGTTTCGACATCTGTAGCAGCATCAGTTTCAGGATTTTCAAGGATGTTGTAAATAATAATATTATTTCACGTCTCATACGATCACGAACCTCTTTTACTACTGACTCAAATATCTCAGGGCTCAAATCAGGCTGAAGACATTGGCGGCTTTCAAGTTTATCCATGCGATCGGCAAGTCCTTGAATTAATACTTTAGCTGACTAAACTGATCAGCAGCTTTATTGCATCATTTATTACAAAAAAATTTAATTCCTTTGGTTCGTTGGCGGGTAATACGTCTTGCATCGTCAGCATCAATTTGAATGCAAGAGTGATGTACATCTTTTTTACAATCATCGCACTGCAAAGCGGGATGATTATCAGTTTTATTGCAGTAGGCGCAGGTAGTTGCTGGCATGATTTATGATTATAAAAGTGGATGCTTTCAGCTGTAAATGCTTTCCGTTGATATAAATATGCAGATAGTTACCAGCTGTTGCAGTAAGATATGCTGAAGGTTGTTGGCTCTGCTTTGTTTTAAGCAATAGTGAACTCTATGAGAACACTCCACTAACTCACAACCACAAACTTCACGTAATCACTTCTATAAACCACGACGAAAGCAAGATTGAATCATCACCGGGCGACCCCTTACTCAACTTGAACCAAATTTTATAATTAATTGTATTTGGTTAGCAGGAATAACGGTATAAAACTATTTAATTCAGGAGACCCAAAATACACACGTACACTCGTTAAGGAATCTAGCTTGAACCTAACGTCCCCTAACGTCCCATACGTCCTAGATGTCTCATTTGACCCATGTTTCTAACGTCCCAGACGTCATAGATGTCCTATATGTCCCTAACGTCCCAGACGTCCCAGATGTCCCATATGTCCCTAACGTCCCAGACGTCCCAGATGTCCCATATGTCCCTAACGTCCCAAACGTCCCAGATGTCCCAGGTATCCCAGACTTCCCAAACGTCGCAGACGTCTCAGATGTCCTAGATGTCCCATATGTCCTTAACGTTCCAGACGTCCTAGATGTCCTATATGTCCCTAACGTCCCAGACGTCCCAGATGTCCCATGTGTCCCTAACGTCCCAGGCTTTCTAGATGTCCCATATGTCCCTAACGTACCAAACGTCCCAGACGTCCTAGATGTAGCATATGTCCCTAACGTCCCGGACGGCCCAGTTGTGCTATATGCCCCATATGTCCCTAACGTCCCAGACTTCCCAGATATCCCAGAGTTCCCAAACGTCGCAGACGTCTCAGATGTCCTAGATGTCCCATATGTCCCTAACGTTCCAGACGTCCTAGATGTCCTATATGTCCTTAACGTCCCAGACGTCCCAGATGTCCCATGTGTCCCTAACGTCCCAGGCTTTCTAGATGTCCCATATGTCCCTAACGTACCAAACGTCCCAGACGTCCTAGATGTAGCATATGTCCCTAACGTCCCAGACGTCCCAGATGTCCCATATGTCCCTAACGTCCCAAACGTCCCAGACGTCCCAGATATCCCAGAGTTCCCAAACGTCGCAGACGTCTCAGATGTCCTAGATGTCCCATATGTCCCTAACGTTCCAGACGTCCTAGATGTCCTATATGTCCTTAACGTCCCAGACGTCCCAGATGTCCCATATGTTTTTAACGTCCCAGACGTTCCAGATGTCCCATATGTCGCTAACGTCTCAGACGTAATAAGTGTCCCATATCTCCCTACCGTCCCAGACGTCCGAGACGTCCCGTATGTCCCTTACGTCCCAGACGTCCTAGATGTCCAATATGTCCCTAACGTCCCAGACGTCCCAGACGTCCTAGATGTCCCATATGTCCCTAATGTCCCAGACGTAATAAATATCCCGTATGTCCCAACCGTCCCAGACGTCCCAGCTGTCCCGTATGTCCCTAACGTTCAGACTTCCTAGATGCCCAATATGTCCCTAACGTCCCAGACGTCCTATGTGTCCCATATGTCCCTAACGTTTCAAACGTCCCAGAGGTCCCATATGTCTCTAACGTCCCAGACGTCCTAGATGTCCCATATGTCTCTAACGTCCCCGACGTCCCAGACGTTCTTGATGTCCTATACGTCCCAGACGTTATAGATGTCCCATATGTCCCTAACGTCCCAGACGTCCTAGATGTCCCATATGTCTCTAACGTCCCTGACGTCCCAGACGTTCTAGATGTCCTATACGTCCCAGACGTTATAGATGTCCCATATGTCCCTAACGTCCCAGACGTCCTAGATGTCCCATATGTCCCTAACGTCCTAAACGTCCCAGACGTTCTATATGCCCCATATGTCCCTAACGTCCCAGACGTCCTAGATGTCTTTTTGTCCCTAACGTCTCACACGTCCCAGATGTCCCATATGTCCATAACGTTCCAGACGTCCCAGATGTTCCATATGTCCCTAACGTCCCAAACGTCCCAGACGTCCCAGATATCCCAGACTTCCCAATCGTCGCAGACGTCTCAGATGTCCTAGATGTCCCATATATCCCTAATGTCAAAGGCTTTCTAGATGTCTCATATGTCTCTAACGTCCCAAACGTCCCAGACGTCCTAGATGTAGCATATGTGCCTAACGTCTCTGACGTCCCAGATGTCCCATATGTCCTACATGACCCTAACGTCCCAGACGTTTTAGATATCCCATATGTCCCTAACGTCCCAGACGTCCTAGATGTCCCATATGTCTCTAACGTCCCTGACGTCCCAGACGTCCTTGATGTCCCAAACGTCCCAGACGTTCTAGATGTCCCATATGTCCCTAAGATCCCCGACGTCCTAGATGTCCCAGACTTCCCAAACGTCGCAGACATCTCAGATGTCCTAGATGTCCAATATGTTTCTAACGTCCCAGGCTTTCTAGATGTCCCATATGTCCATGACGTCCCAAACGTCCCAGACGTCCTAGATGTGCCATATGTCTTTAACGTCCCAGACCTCCTAGATGTCCCATATGTCACTAACGCCCCAAACGTCCCAGACGTCCCAGATATCCCAGACTTCCCAAACGTCGCAGACGTCTCAGATGTCCTAGATGTCCCATATGTCCCTAACGTCCCAGGCTTTCTAGATGTCCCATATGTCCCTAACGTCCCAAACGTCCCAGACGTCCTAGATGTAGCATATGTGCCTAACGTCTCTGACGTCCCAGATGTCCCATATGTCCCTAACGTTCCAGACGTTCCAAACGTCCTACATGTGCCATATGTCTTTAAAGTCCCAGACCTCCTAGATGTCACATATGTCCCTAACGTCCCAGACGTCCCAGATGTACAATATGTCCCTAACCTCCCAAACGTCCCAGACGTCCCAGATATCCCAAACTTCCCAAACGTCGCAGACGTCTCAGATGTCCTAGATGTTCCATATGTCCCTAAAGTTCCAGACGTCCTAGATGTCCTATATGTCTTTAACATCCCAGACGTCCCAGATGTCCCACATGTTTTTAACGTCCCAGACGTTCCAGATGTCTCATATGTCCCTAACGTCCCAGACGTCCCAGACCTCCCATATGTCCTTAACGTCCCAGGTGTCCTAGATGTCCCATATGTCCCTAACGTTCCAGACGTTCCAGACGTCCTAGATGTAGCATATGTGCGTAACGTCTCTGACGTCCCAGATGTCCCATATGTCCCTAACGTTCCAGACGTCCCAGACGTCCTAGATGTGCCATATGTCTTTAACGTCCCAGACCTCCTAGATGTCCCATATGTCACTAACGCCCTAAACGTCCCAGACGTCCCAGATATCCGAGACTTCCCAAACGTCGCAGACGTCTCAGATGTCCTAGATGTCCCATATGTCCCTAACGTCCCAGGCTTTCTAGATGTCCCATATGTCCCTAACGTCCCAAACGTCCCAGACGTCCTAGATGTAGCATATGTGCCTAACGTCTCTGACGTCCCAGATGTCCCATATGTCCCTAACGTTCCAGACGTTCCAAACGTCCTACATGTGCCATATGTCTTTAAAGTCCCAGACCTATTAGATGTCACATATGTCCCTAACGTCCCAGACGTCCCAGATGTACAATATGTCCCTACCCTCCCAAACGTCCCAGACGTCCCAGATATCCCAAACTTCCCAAACGTCGCAGACGTCTCAGATGTCCTAGATGTTCCATATGTCCCTAAAGTTCCAGACGTCCTAGATGTCCTATATGTCCCTAACATCCCAGACGTCCCAGATGTCCCACATGTTTTTAACGTCCCAGACGTTCCAGATGTCTCATATGTCCCTAACGTCCCAGACGTCCCAGACCTCCCATATGTCCTTAACGTCCCAGGTGTCCTAGATGTCCCATATGTCCCTAACGTTCCAGACGTTCCAGACGTCCTACATGTGCCATATGTCTTTAAAGTCCCAGACCTCCTAGATGTCACATATGTCCCTAACGTCCCAGACGTCCCAGATGTACAATATGTCCCTAACCTCCCAAACGTCCCAGACGTCCCAGATATCCCAAACTTCCCAAACGTCGCAGACGTCTCAGATGTCCTAGATGTACCATATGTCCCTAAAGTTCCAGACGTCCTAGATGTCCTATATGTCCCCAACGTCCCAGACGTCCCAGACGTCCTAGATGTCCCATATGTCTCTAACGTGCCAGACGTCCTAGATGTCTCATATGCCCCTAACGTCCCTGACGTCCCAGACTTCCCAGATGTCCCATACGTCCCAAACGTCCTAGATGTCCCATATGTCCCTAACGTCCCAGACGTGCTATATATCCCATATGTCCCTAACGTCCCAGAGGTCTTAAATGTCCCATATGTCTCTAACGACCCAGACGTCCCAGACGTCCTAGATGTCTCATATGTCCCTAACGTCCCAGACGTACCAGACGTCCTAGATGTGCTATATGTCCCTAACGTCCCAGACGTCCCAGATGTCCCATATGTCCCTAACGTCCCAGACGTCCCAGATGTCCCATATGTCCCTAACGTCCCAGACGTCCCAGTTGTGTTATATGTCCCATATGTCCCTAACGTCCCAGACGTCCTAGATGACCCATATGTCCCTAACGTCCAAGACTTCCCAGTTGTCCCATATGTACCTAACGTCCCATACGTCCTAGGTGTCTCATTTGTCCCGTATGTTTCTAACGTCCCAGACGTCCTACATGTCCTATACGTCCCAAACGTCCCAGACGTCCCATTTGTCCCATATGTCCCTAACGTCCCAGACGTCCCAGATGTCCCATATGTCCCTAACGTCCCACACGTCCCAGTTGTGTTATATGTCCCATATGTCCCTAACGTCCCAGACGTCCCAGACGTTTTAGATGTCTCATATGTCCGTAACGTCCCAGACGTCCCAGACGTCCTATATGCCCATATGTCCTTAACGTCCCAGACATCCTAGATGTCCTATATGACCCTAACGTTCCAGGTGTCTCATATGTCCCTAACGTCCCAGATGTCCCAGATGTCCCATATGTCCCTAACGTCCCAGGCTGTCTAGATGTCCCATATGTCCCTAACGTCCCAAACGTCCCAGACATCCTAGATGTAGCATATGTCCCTAACGTCCCGGACGTCCCAGATGTCCCATATGTCCCTAATGTCCCAGACGTCCCAGATGTCCCATATGTCCCTAACGTACCATACGTCCTAAATGTCTCGCTTGACCCATATGTTTTTAACGTCACAGACGTCATAGATGTCCTATATGTCCCTAACGTCGCAGACGTCTCAGATGTCCCATATGTCCCTAACGTCCCAGACGTCCCAGATGTCCCATATGTCCCTAACGTACCATACGTCCTAGATGTCTCGCTTGACCCATATGTTTTTAACGTCACAGACGTCATAGATGTCCTATATGTCCCTAACGTCCCAGACGTCCCAGATGTCCCATATGTCCCTACCGTCCCAGACGTCACAGATGTCCTATATGTCCCTAACGTCCCAGACGTCCCAGATGTCCCATATGTCCCTAACGTCCCAGACGTCCCAGATGTCCCATATGTCCTAACGTCCCAAACGTCCTAGACGTCCCAGATATTCCAGACTTCCTAAACGTCGCAGATGTCTCAGATGTCTTAGATGTCCCATATGTCCCTAACGTCCCAGGCTTTCTAGATGTCCCATATGTCCCTAACGTACCAAACGTCCCAGACGTCCTAGATGTAGCATATGTCCCTAACGTCCCGGATGTCCCAGATGTCCTATATGTGACTAGCGTCCCAAACGACCCAGACGTCCCAGATATTCCAGACTTCCCAAACGTCGCAGACGTCTCAGATGTCCTAGATGTTCCATACGTCTCTAACGTCCCAGACGTTTCAGATGTCCGATATGACCCTAACGTCCCAGACGTCCCAGACGTCCCATATGTCCCTAACGTCCCAGGCGTCCCAGACGTCCCATATGTCCCTAACGTCCCAGGCGTCCTAGATGTCCATATTTCCCTAACGTCCTAGACGTCCCAGACGTCATAGATGTCCCTAATGTCTCAGACGTAATAAATGTCTCATATGTCCCTAACGTCCCAGACCTCCCAGACGTCCCAAATGTCGATAACGTTCCAGGCGTCCTAGATGTCTATGTCCCTAAAGTCCCAGACGTCCCAGACGTTTTAGATGTCACATATGTCCGTAACGTCCCAGACGTCCCAGACGTCCTATATGGCCCATATGTCCTTAACGTCCCAGACATCCTAGATGTCATGTATGACCCTACGTTCCAGGTGTCTCATATGTCCCTAACGTCCCAGATGTCCCAGATGTCCCATATGTCCCTAACGTCCCAGGCTGTCTAGATGTCCCATATGTCCCTAACGTCCCAGACGTCATAGATGTCCTATATGTCCCTAACGTCACAGACGTCATAGATGTCCTATATGTCCCTAACGTCCCAGACGTCCCAGATGTCCCATATGTCCCTACCGTCCCAGACGTCACAGATGTCCTATATGTCCCTAACGTCCCAGACGTCCCAGATGTCCCATATGTCCCTAACGTCCCAGACGTCCCAGATGTCCCATATGTCCTAACGTCCCAAACGTCCTAGACGTCCCAGATATTCCAGACTTCCTAAACGTCGCAGATGTCTCAGATGTCTTAGATGTCCCATATGTCCCTAACGTCCCAGGCTTTCTAGATGTCCCATATGTCCCTAACGTACCAAACGTCCCAGACGTCCTAGATGTAGCATATGTCCCTAACGTCCCGGATGTCCCAGATGTCCTATATGTGACTAGCGTCCCAAACGACCCAGACGTCCCAGATATTCCAGACTTCCCAAACGTCGCAGACGTCTCAGATGTCCTAGATGTTCCATACGTCTCTAACGTCCCAGACGTTTTAGATGTCCGATATGACCCTAACGTCCCAGACGTCCCAGACGTCCCATATGTCCCTAACGTCCCAGGCGTCCCAGACGTCCCATATTTCCCTAACGTCCCAGGCGTCCTAGATGTCCATATTTCCCTAACGTCCCAGACGTCCCAGACGTCATAGATGTCCCTAATGTCTCAGACGTAATAAATGTCTCATATGTCCCTAACGTCCCAGACCTCCCAGACGTCCCAAATGTCCTTAACGTCCCAGGTGTCCTAGATGTCCCATATGTCCCTAACGTTCCAGACGTTCCAGACGTCCTACATGTGCCATATGTCTTTAAAGTCCCAGACCTCCTAGATGTCACATATGTCCCTAACGTCCCAGACGTCCCAGATGTACAATATGTCCCTAACCTCCCAAACGTCCCAGACGTCCCAGATATCCCAAACTTCCCAAACGTCGTAGACGTCTCAGATGTCCTAGATGTTCCATATGTCCCTAAAGTTCCAGACGTCCTAGATGTCCTATATGTCCCCAACGTCCCAGACGTCCCAGACGTCCTAGATTTCCCATATGTTCCAAGTGTCCCTGACGTCGCAGACGTCCTAGATGTCCCATATGTCTCTAACGTGCCAGACGTCCTAGATGTCTCATATGCCCCTAACGTCCCTGACGTCCCAGACTTCCCAGATGTCCCATACGTCCCAAACGTCCTAGATGTCCCATATGTCCCTAACGTCCCAGACGTGCTATATATCCCATATGTCCCTAACGTCCCAGAGGTCTTAAATGTCCCATATGCCTCTAACGACCCAGACGTCCCAGACGTCCTAGATGTCTCATATGTCCCTAACGTCCCAGACGTACCAGACGTCCTAGATGTGCTATATGTCCCTAACGTCCCAGACGTCCCAGATGTCCCATATGTCCCTAACGTCCCAGACGTCCCAGATGTCCCATATGTCCCTAACGTCCCAGACGTCCCAGTTGTGTTATATGTCCCATATGTCCCTAACGTCCCAGACGTCCTAGATGTCCCATATGTCCCTAACGTCCAAGACTTCCCAGTTGTCCCATATGTACCTAACGTCCCATACGTCCTAGGTGTCTCATTTGTCCCGTATGTTTCTAACGTCCCAGACGTCCTACATGTCCTATACGTCCCAAACGTCCCAGACGTCCCATTTGTCCCATATGTCCCTAACGTCCCAGACGTCCCAGATGTCCCATATGTCCCTAACGTCCCACACGTCCCAGTTGTGTTATATGTCCCATATGTCCCTAACGTCCCAGACGTCCCAGACGTTTTAGATGTCTCATATGTCCGTAACGTCCCAGACGTCCCAGACGTCCTATATGCCCATATGTCCTTAACGTCCCAGACATCCTAGATGTCCTATATGACCCTAACGTTCCAGGTGTCTCATATGTCCCTAACGTCCCAGATGTCCCAGATGTCCCATATGTCCCTAACGTCCCAGGCTGTCTAGATGTCCCATATGTCCCTAACGTCCCAAACGTCCCAGACATCCTAGATGTAGCATATGTCCCTAACGTCCCGGACGTCCCAGATGTCCCATATGTCCCTAATGTCCCAGACGTCCCAGATGTCCCATATGTCCCTAACGTACCATACGTCCTAAATGTCTCGCTTGACCCATATGTTTTTAACGTCACAGACGTCATAGATGTCCTATATGTCCCTAACGTCGCAGACGTCTCAGATGTCCCATATGTCCCTAACGTCCCAGACGTCCCAGATGTCCCATATGTCCCTAACGTACCATACGTCCTAGATGTCTCGCTTGACCCATATGTTTTTAACGTCACAGACGTCATAGATGTCCTATATGTCCCTAACGTCCCAGACGTCCCAGATGTCCCATATGTCCCTACCGTCCCAGACGTCACAGATGTCCTATATGTCCCTAACGTCCCAGACGTCCCAGATGTCCCATATGTCCCTAACGTCCCAGACGTCCCAGATGTCCCATATGTCCTAACGTCCCAAACGTCCTAGACGTCCCAGATATTCCAGACTTCCTAAACGTCGCAGATGTCTCAGATGTCTTAGATGTCCCATATGTCCCTAACGTCCCAGGCTTTCTAGATGTCCCATATGTCCCTAACGTACCAAACGTCCCAGACGTCCTAGATGTAGCATATGTCCCTAACGTCCCGGATGTCCCAGATGTCCTATATGTGACTAGCGTCCCAAACGACCCAGACGTCCCAGATATTCCAGACTTCCCAAACGTCGCAGACGTCTCAGATGTCCTAGATGTTCCATACGTCTCTAACGTCCCAGACGTTTTAGATGTCCGATATGACCCTAACGTCCCAGACGTCCCAGACGTCCCATATGTCCCTAACGTCCCAGGCGTCCCAGACGTCCCATATGTCCCTAACGTCCCAGGCGTCCTAGATGTCCATATTTCCCTAACGTCCCAGACGTCCCAGACGTCATAGATGTCCCTAATGTCTCAGACGTAATAAATGTCTCATATGTCCCTAACGTCCCAGACTTCCCAGACGTCCCAAATGTCGATAACGTTCCAGGCGTCCTAGATGTCTATGTCCCTAAAGTCCCAGACGTCCCAGACGTTTTAGATGTCACATATGTCCGTAACGTCCCAGACGTCCCAGACGTCCTATATGGCCCATATGTCCTTAACGTCCCAGACATCCTAGATGTCCTGTATGACCCTACGTTCCAGGTGTCTCATATGTCCCTAACGTCCCAGATGTCCCAGATGTCCCATATGTCCCTAACGTCCCAGGCTGTCTAGATGTCCCATATGTCCCTAACGTCCCAGACGTCATAGATGTCCTATATGTCCCTAACGTCACAGACGTCATAGATGTCCTATATGTCCCTAACGTCCCAGACGTCCCAGATGTCCCATATGTCCCTACCGTCCCAGACGTCACAGATGTCCTATATGTCCCTAACGTCCCAGACGTCCCAGATGTCCCATATGTCCCTAACGTCCCAGACGTCCCAGATGTCCCATATGTCCTAACGTCCCAAACGTCCTAGACGTCCCAGATATTCCAGACTTCCTAAACGTCGCAGATGTCTCAGATGTCTTAGATGTCCCATATGTCCCTAACGTCCCAGGCTTTCTAGATGTCCCATATGTCCCTAACGTACCAAACGTCCCAGACGTCCTAGATGTAGCATATGTCCCTAACGTCCCGGATGTCCCAGATGTCCTATATGTGACTAGCGTCCCAAACGACCCAGACGTCCCAGATATTCCAGACTTCCCAAACGTCGCAGACGTCTCAGATGTCCTAGATGTTCCATACGTCTCTAACGTCCCAGACGTTTTAGATGTCCGATATGACCCTAACGTCCCAGACGTCCCAGACGTCCCATATGTCCCTAACGTCCCAGGCGTCCCAGACGTCCCATATGTCCCTAACGTCCCAGGCGTCCTAGATGTCCATATTTCCCTAACGTCCCAGACGTCCCAGACGTCATAGATGTCCCTAATGTCTCAGACGTAATAAATGTCTCATATGTCCCTAACGTCCCAGACCTCCCAGACGTCCCAAATGTCGATAACGTTCCAGGCGTCCTAGATGTCTATGTCCCTAAAGTCCCAGACGTCCCAGACGTTTTAGATGTCACATATGTCCGTAACGTCCCAGACGTCCCAGACGTCCTATATGGCCCATATGTCCTTAACGTCCCAGACATCCTAGATGTCCTGTATGACCCTACGTTCCAGGTGTCTCATATGTCCCTAACGTCCCAGATGTCCCAGATGTCCCATATGTCCCTAACGTCCCAGGCTGTCTAGATGTCCCATATGTCCCTAACGTCCCAAACGTCCCAGACATCCTAGATGTAGCATATGTCCCTAACGTCCCGGACGTCCCAGATGTCCCATATGTCCTTAATGTCCCAGACGTCCCAGATGTCCCATATGTCCCTAACGTACCATACGTCCTAGATGTCTCACTTGACCCATATGATTTTAACGTCACAGACGTCATAGATGTCCTATATGTCCCTAACGTCCCAGACGTTCCAGATGTCCCATATGTCTCTAACGTCCCAGACGTCACAGATGTCGCATATGTCCCTAACGTACCATACGTCCTAGTTGTCTCACTTGACCCATATGTTTTTAACGTCACAGACGTCATAGATGTCCTATATGTCCCTAACGTCCCAGACGTCCCAGAGGTCCCATATGTCCCTAACGTCGCAGACGTCCCAGATGTCCCATATGTCCTAACGTCCCAAACGTCCCAGACGTCCCAGATATCCGAGACTTCCCAAACGTCGCAGACGTCTCAGATGTCTTAGATGTCCCATATGTCTCTAACGTCCCAGGCTTTCTGGATGTCCCATATGTCCCTAACGTACCAAACGTCCCAGACGTCCTAGATGTAGCATATGTCCCTAACGTCCAGGACGTCTCAGATGTCCCATGTGTCCCTAACGTCCCAGACGTCCCAGTTGTGCTATATGTCCCATATGTCCTTAACGTCCCTAAAGTCCCAGAGGTCCTAGACGTCCTAGATGTCCCATATATCCCTAACGTCCCAGACGTCCCAGATGTCCCATTTGTCCGTAACATTTCAGAAGTCCCAGATGTCCCATATGTCCTACATGTCCCTAACGTCCCAGACGTCTTAGATGTCCCACGTGTCCCTAACGTCCCAGACGTCCTAAATGTTATATATGTCCCTAGCGTCCCAGACGTCCTAGATGTCTCATATGTCCCTAACGTCCCAGACGTCCTAGATGTCCCATATGTCTCTAACGTCCCTGACGTCCCAGACGTCCTTGATGTCCCATACGTCCCAGACGTTCTAGATGTCCCATATGTCCCTAACGTCCCAGACGTTCTATATGTCCCATATGTCCCTAACGTCCCAGACGTCCTAGATGTTCTATATGTCCCTAACGTCCCACACGTCCCAGATGACCCATATGTCCCTAACGTCCCAGACGTCCCAGATGTCCCATATGTCCCTAACGTCCCAAACGTCCCAGACGTCCCAGATATCCCAGACTTCCCAAACGTCGCAGACGTCTCAGGTGTCCTAGATGTCCCATATGTCCCTAACGTCCCAGGCTTTCTAGATGTCCCATATGTCCCTAACGTCCCAAACGCCCCAGGCGTCCTAGGTGTAGCATATGTCCCTTACGTCCCGGACGTCACAGATGTCCCATATGTCCCTAACGTCCCAGACGTCTCAGACGTCCTGGATGTCCCTTACGTCCCAGACTTCCTAGATGTGCCATATGTCTTTAACGTCCCAGACGTCCTAGAAGTCCCATATGTCCATAACATCCCAGACGTCCTAGATGTCCCATATGTCCCTAACGTCCTAGACATCCCAGACGTCCTATAAGTCCCATATGTCCCTAACGTCCCAGACATCCTTGATATCCTATATGTCCCTAACGTTCCAGATGTTTCATATGTCCCTAACGTTCCAGATGTCCCAGATGTCCCAGACGTTCCAGACGTTCCAGAACTCCCACGCGTCCGAAACGTCCTTGATGTCCTAGACGTCCCAGATGTCTCAGATGTAACAGACGTACCAGACATCCCAGTCAATCCATACGTTCCAGATATCCCAGATTCTACACACGTACCAGCCGTTCAAAACGTCCCAGATGTCCCATACGACCCTAACGTCCCAGACGTCTCAGATGTCCCATATGTCCCTAACGTCGCAGACGTCCCAGATGTCCCAGATGTAACAGACGTACCAGACGTTCCAGTCATTCCATACGTTCCAGATATCCCAGACGTTACACACGTACCAGCCGTTCAAAACGTCCCAGATGTCCCATACGACCCTAACGTCCCAGACGTCCCAGATGTCCCATACGACCCTAACGTCCCAGACGTCCCAGATGTCCCATATGTCCCTAACGTCGCAGACGTCCCAGATGTCCCATATGTCCCTAACGTACAAGACGTCCCAGCAGTCCCATATGTCCCCAACGTCCCAGACGTCCCAGACGTCCTAGATTTCCCATATGTTCCAAGAGTCCCAGACGTCCCAGATGTCCTAGATGTCCCATATGTCTCTACCGTGCCAGACGTCCTAGATGTCTTATATGCCCCTAACGTCCCTGACGTCCCAGACTTCAAAGATGTCCCATACGTCCCAAACCTCCTAGATGTCCCATATGTCCCTAACGTCCCAGACGTGCTATATATCCCATATGTCCCTAACGTCCCAGAGGTCCTAAATGTCCCATATGTCTCTAACGACCCAGACGTCCCAGACGTCCTAGATGTCTCATATGTCCCTAACGTCCTAGACGTACCAGACGTCCTAGATGTTCTATATGTCCCTAACGTCCCAGACGTCCCAGATGTCCCATATGTTCCTAACGTCCCAGACGTCCCAGATGTCCCATATGTCCCTAACGTCCCAGACGTCCCAGTTGTGTTATATGTCCCATATGTCCTTAACGTCCCAGACGTCCTAGATGTCCCATATGTCCCTAACGTCCAAGACGTCCCAGTTCTCCCATATGTACCTAACGTCCCATACGTCCTAGGTGTCTCATTTGTCCCGTATGTTTCTAACGTCCCAGACGTCCTACATGTCCTATACGTCCCAAACGTCCCAGACGTCCCATTTGTCTCATATGTCCCTAACGTCCCAGACGTCCCAGATGTCCCATATGTCCCTAACGTCCCACACGTCCCAGTTGTGTTATATGTCCCATATGTCCCTAACGTCCCAGACGTCCCAGACGTTTTAGATGTCTTATATGTCCGTAACGTCCCAGACGTCCCAGACGTCCTATATGCCCATATGTCCTTAACGTCCCAGACATCCTAGATGTCCTATATGACCCTAACGTTCTAGGTGTCTCATATGTCCCTAACGTCCCAGATGTCCCAGATGTCCCATATGTCCCTAACGTCCCAGGCTGTCTAGATGTCCCATATGTCCCTAACGTCCCAAACGTCCCAGACATCCTAGATGTAGCATATGTCCCTAACGTCCCGGACGTCCCAGATGTCCCATATGTCCCTAATGTCTCAGACGTCCCAGATGTCCCATATGTCCCTAACGTACCATACGTCCTAGATGTCTCGCTTGACCCATATGTTTTTAACGTCACAGACGTCATAGATGTCCTATATGTCCCTAACGTCCCAGACGTCCCAGATGTCCCATATGTCCCTAACGTCCCAGACGTCCCAGATGTCCCATATGTCCCTAACGTACCATACGTCCTAGATGTCTCACTTGACCCATATGTTTTTAACGTCACAGACGTCATAGATGTCCTATATGTCCCTAACGTCCCAGACGTCCCAGATGTCCCATATGTCCCAAACGTACCATACGTCCTAGATGTCTCACTTGACCCATATGTTTTTAACGTCACAGACGTCATAGATGTCCTATATGTCCCTAACGTCCCAGACGTCCCAGATGTCCCATATGTCCCTAACGTCCCAGACGTCCCAGATGTCCCATATGTCCTAACGTCCCAAACGTCCCAGACGTCCCAGATATCCCAGACTTCCCAAACGTCGCAGACGTCTCAGATGTCTTAGATGTCCCATATGTCCCTAACGTCCCAGGCTTTCTAGATGTCCCATATGTCCCTAACGTACCAAACGTCCCAGACGTCCTAGATGTAGCATATGTCCCTAACGTCCCAAACGTCCCAGAGGTCCCAGTTGTGCTATATGTCCCATATGTCCCTAACGTCCCAAACGTCCCAGACGTCCTAGACGTCCTAGATGTCCCATATGTCCCTAACGTACCAAACGTCCCAGACGTCCTAGATGTAGCATATGTCCCTAACGTCGCAAACGCCCCAGAGGTCCTAGACGTCTCAGATGTCCCATGTGTCCCTGACGTCCCAGACTTCCCAGATGTCCCATACGTCCCAAACGTCCTAGATGTCCCATATGTCCCTAACATCCCAGACGTGCTATATATCCCATATGTCCCTAACGTCCCAGAGGTCCTAGATGTCCCATATGTCTCTAACGACCCAGACGTCCCAGACGTCCTAGATGTCTCATATGTCCCTAACGTCCCAGACGTACCAGACGTCCTAGATGTGCTATATGTCCCTAACGTCCCAGACGTCCCAGATGTCCCATATGTCCCTAACGTCCCAGACGTCCCAGTTGTGTTATATGTCCCATATGTCCCTAACGTCCCAGACGTCCTAGATGTCCCATATGTCCCTAACGTCCAAGACGTCCCAGTTGTCCCATATGTACCTAACGTCCCATACGTCCTAGGTGTCTCATTTATCCCGTATGTTCCTAACGTCCCAGACGTCCTAGATGTCCCATATGTCCCTAACGTCCCAGACGTCCCAGATGTCCCATATGTCCCTAACGTCCCATACGTCCTAGATGTCTCATTAGACCCATATGTTTCTAACGTCACAGACGTCATAGATGTCCTATATGTTCCTATCGACCCAGACGTCCCAGAGGTCCCATATGTCCCTAACGTCCCAAACGTCCCAGAGGTCCCAGATATCCCAGACTTCCCAAACGACGCAGACGTTTCAGATGTCTTAGATGTCCCATATATCCCTAACGTCCCAGACGTCCCAGACGTCCCATTTGTCCGTAGCATTTCAGACGTTCCAGATGTCCCATATGTCCTACATGTCCCTAACGTTCCAGACGTCTTAGATGTCCCACGTGTCCCTAACGTCCCAGACGTCCTAGATGTCCCATATGTCCCTAGCGTCCCAGACGTCCTAGATGTCCCGTATGTCCCTAACGTCCCAGACGTCCTAGATGTCCCATATGTCTCTAACGTCCCTGACGTCCCAGACGTCCTTGATGCCCCATACTTCCCAGACGTTCTAGATGTCCCATATGTCCCTAACGTCCCAGACGTCCTAGATGTCCCATATGTCCCTAACGTCCTAGACGACCCCGACGTTCTATATGTCCCATATGTCCCTAACGTCCCAGACGTCCTAGATGTCCTATATGTTTCTAACGTCCCAGGTGTCCCATATGTGCCTAACGTCCCAGACGTCCTAGATGTCCCATATGTCCCTAACGTCCCAGACGTCCCAGATGTCCTTGATGTCCTTTACGTCCCAGACGTCCTAGATGTGCCATATGTCTTTAACCCCAGACGTCCTAGAAGTCCCATATGTCTTTAACATACCAGACGTCCTAGATGTCCCATATGTCCCTAACGTCCCAGACGTACCAGACGTCCTATATGTCCCATATGTCCCTAACGTCCCAGACATCCTTAATGTCCTATATGTCCCTAACGTTCCAGATGTCTCATATGTTCCTAACGTCTTAGATGTCCCAGATGTCCTATATGTCCCTAACGTCCCAGGCGTTCTAGATGTCCCATATGTGTCTAACGTCCCAGACATCCCAGACGTCCTAGATGTCCAATATTTCCCTAACGTCCCAGACGTCCCAGATGTCCCATATGTCGCTAACGTCCCAGACGTCCTAGTTGTGCCATATGTCTCATATGTCCCTAACATCCCAGACGTCCTAGAAGTCCCATATGTCCCTCACGTCCCAGACGTCCCTAATGTCCCATATGTCCCTAAAAACCATACGTCCCAGTTGTCTCATTTGTCCCATATGCTCCTAACGTCCCAGACGTCCTAGATGTCCTATATGTCCCTAACGTCCCAGACGTCCCAGAAGTCCCATATGTCCCTAACGTCCCAGACGTCCCAGATGTCCCATATAACCCTAGCGTCGCAAACGTCCCAGACGTCCCAGATATTCCAGACCTCCCAAACGTCGCAGACGTCTCAGATGTCCTAGATGTTCCATACGTCTCTAACGTCCCAGACGTCCTAGATGTCCTATATGTCCCTAACGTCCCAGACGTCCCAAACGTCCCATATGTCCCTAACGTCCCAGGCGTCCCATACTTCCCAAATGTCCCATACGTCTCAAACGTCCTAGAGGTCCTATATGTCCCTAACGTCCCAGACGTCCTATATATCCCATATGTCCCTAACGTCCCAGAGGTTCTAGATGTCCCATATGTCTCTAACGTCTCTGACGTCCCAGATGTCCTAGATGTCTCATATGTCCCTAACGTCCCAGACGTCCTAGATGTGCTATATGTCCCTAACGTCGCAGACGTTTCACATTTGCCATATGTCCCTAACGTCCCAGACGTCCCAGATGTCCCATATGTCCCTAACGTCCCAAACGTCCCAGTTGTGTTATATGTCCCATATGTCCCTAACGTCCCAGACGTCCTAGACCTTCCATATGTCCCTAACGTCCCAGACGTCCCAGATGTCCCATATGTCCCTAACGTCCCATACGTCTTAGATGTCTCATTTGTCCCATATGTCCCTAACGTCCCAAACGTCCCAGAGGTCCCAGATATCCCAGACTTCCCAAACGTCGCAGACGTCTCAGATGTCTTAGATGTCCCATATATCCCTAACGTCCCAGACGTCCCAGACGTCCCATTTGTCCGTAACATTTCAGACGTTCCAGATGTCCCATATGTCCTACATGTCCCTAACGTTCCAGACGTCTTAGATGTCCCACGTGTCCCTAACGTCCCAGACGTCCTAGATGTCCCATATGTCCTTAGCGTCCCAGACGTCCTAGATGTCCCGTATGTCCCTAACGTCCCAGACGTCCTAGATGTCCCATATGTCCCTAACGTCCTAGACGATCCCGACGTTCTATATGTCCCATATGTCCCTAACGTCCCAGACGTCCTAGATGTCCTATATGTTTCTAACGTCCCAGATGTCCCATATGTGCCTAACGTCCCAGACGTCCTAGATGTCCCATATGTCCCTAACGTTCCAGACGTCCCAGATGTCCTTGATGTCCTTTACGTCCCAGACGTCCTAGATGTGCCATATGTCTTTAACCCCAGACGTCCTAGAAATCCCATATGTCTTTAACATACCAGACGTCCTAGATGTCTCATATGTCCCTAACGTCCCAGACGTACCAGACGTCCTATATGTCCCATATGTCCCTAACGTCCCAGACATCCTTAATGTCCTATACGGCCCTAACGTTCCAGATGTCTCATATGTTCCTAACGTCCCAGATGTCCCAGATGTCCTATATGTCCCTAACGTCCCAGGCGTTCTAGATGTCCCATATGTCTCTAACGTCCCAGACATCCCAGACGTCCTAGATGTCCAATATTTCCCTAACGTCCCAGACGTCCCAGATGTCCCATATGTTTCTAACGTCCCAGACGTCCTAGTTGTGCCATATGTCCCATATGTCCCTAACATCCCAGACGTCCTAGAAGTCCCATATGTCCCTCACGTCCCAGACGTCCCTAATGTCCCATATGTCCCTAAAAACCATACGTCCCAGTTGTCTCATTTGTTCCATATGCTCCTAACGTCCCAGACGTCCTAGATGTCCTATATGTCCCTAACGTCCCAGACGTCCCAGATGTCCCATATGTCCCTAACGTCCCAGACGTCCCAGATGTCCCATATAACCCTAGCGTCCCAAACGTCCCAGACGTCCCAGATATTCCAGACCTCCCAAACGTCGCAGACGTCTCAGATGTCCTAGATGTTCTATACGTCTCTAACGTCCCAGACGTCCTAGATGCCCTATATGTCCCTAACGTCCCAGACGTCCCAGACGTCCCATATGTCCCTAACGTCCCAGGCGTCCCAGACTTCCCAAATGTCCCATACGTCTCAAACGTCCTAGATGTCCTAAATGTCCTTAACGTCCCAGACGTCCTATATATCCCATATGTCCCTAACGTCCCAGAGGTTCTAGATGTCCCATATGTCTCTAACGTCCCTGACGTCCCAGACTTCCCAAATGTCCCATACGTCTCAAACGTCCTAGATGTCCTATATGTCCCTAACGTCTCAGACGTCCTATATATCCCATATGTCCCTAACGTCCCAGAGGTTCTAGATGTCCCATATGTCTCTAACGTCCCAGACGTCCCAGACGTCCTAGATGTCTCATATGTCCCTAACGTCCCAGACGTACCAGACGTAATAGATGTGCTATATGTCCCTAACGTCGCAGACGTCCCACATTTGCCATATGTCCCTAACGTCCCAGACGTCCCAGATGTCCCATATGTCCCTAACGTCCCAGACGTCCCAGATGTGTTATATGTCCCATATGTCCCTAACGTCCCAGACGTCCTAGATCTCCCATCTGTCCCTAACGTCCCAGACGTCCCAGATGTCCCATATGTCCCTAACGTCCCATACGTCCTAGATGTCTCATTTGTCCCGTATATTCCTAACGTTCCAGACGTCCTACATGTCCTATATGTCCCTAACGTCCCAGACGTCACAGTTGTCCCATATATCCCTGACGTCCCAGACGTCCCAGATGTCCCATATGTCCCTAACGTCCCAAACGTCTCAGACGTCCAAGATATTCCAGACTTCCCAAACGTCGCAGACGTCTTAGATGTCCTAGATGTTCCATATGTCCCTACCGCTCCAGACGTCCTAGATGTCCTATATGTTCCTAACGTCCCAGACGTCCCAGATGTCCCATATGTCCCTAACGTCCCAGGTGTCCTAGATGTCCCATATGTCCCTAACGTCCCAAACGTCCCAGACATCCTAGATGTAGCATATGTCCCTAACGTCCCGGACGTCCCAGATGTCCCATATGTCCCTAACGTCTCAGACGTCCCAGATGTCCCATATGTCCCTAACGTCCCAAACGTCTCAGACGTCCAAGATATTCCAGACTTCCCAAACGTCGCAGACGTCTTAGATGTCCTAGATGTTCCATATGTCTCTACCGCTCCAGACGTCCTAGATGTCCTATATGTCCCTAACGTCCCAGACGTCCCAGATGTCCCATATGTCCCTAACGTCCCAGGTGTCCTAGATGTCCCATATGTCCCTAACGTCCCAAACGTCCCAGACATCCTAGATGTAGCATATGTCCCTAACGTCCCGGACGTCCCAGATGTCCCATATGTCCCTTACGTCCCAGACTTCCTAGATGTGCCATATGTCTTTAACGTCCCAGACGTCCTAGAAGTCCCATATGTCCCTAACATCCCAGGTGTCCTAGATGTCCCATATGTCCCTAACGTTCCAAACGTCCCAGACATCGTAGATGTAGTATATGTCCCTAACGTCTCGGACGTCCCAGATGTCCCATATGTCCCTAACGTCCCAGACGTCCCAGTTCTGCCATATGCCCCATATGTCCCTAACGTCCCAGACGTCCTAGATGTCCCGTATGTCCCTAACGTCAAAGACGTCCCAGATGTCTCATATGTCCCTAACATCCCATACGTCCTAGATGTCTCATTTGACCCATATGTTTCTAACGTCCCAGACGTTATAGATGTCCTATATGTCCCTAACGTCTCACACGTCCTAGATGTCCTACATGTCCCTAACGTCCCAGACGTCCCAGATGTTCCATATGTCCCTAACGTCCCAGGTGTCCTAGATGTCCCATATGTCCCTAACGTCCCAAACGTCCCAGACATCCTAGATGTAGCATATGTCCCTAACGTCCCGGACGTCCCAGATGTCCCATATGTCCCTAACGTCCCAGACGTCCCAGTTGTACCATATGCCCCATATGTCCCTAACGTTCCAGACGTCCTAGATGTCCCATATGTCCCTAACGTTCCAGAGGTCCCAGATGTCCCATATGTCCCTAACGTCCCATACGTCCTAGATGTCTCATTAGACCCATAAGTTTCTAACGTCCCAGACGTTACAGATGTCTTATATGTCCCTATCGTCCCAGACGTCGCAGAGGTCCCATATGTCCCTAACGTCCCAAACGTCCCAAAGGTCCCAGATATCCCAGACTTCCCAAACGTCGCAGACGTCTCAGATGTCTTAGATGTCCCATATATCCCTAACGTCCCAGACGTCCCAGACGTCCCAGACGTCCCAGACGTCCCATTTGTCCGTAACATTTCAGACGTTCCAGATGTCCCATATGTCCTACATGTCCCTAACGTTCCAGACGTCTTAGATGTCCCACGTGTCCCTTACGTCCCAGACGTCCTAGATGTCCCAGATGTCCCTAGCGTCCCAGACGTCCTAGATGTCCCGTATGTCCTACCGTCCCAGACGTCCTAGATGTCCCATATGTCCCTAACGTCCCTGGACGTCCCAGACGTCCTTGATGCCCCATACTTCCCAGACGTTGTAGATGTCCCATATGTCCCTAACGTCCCAGACGTCCCTAGATGTACCATATGTTTCTAACGTACTAGACGACCCAGACGTTCTATATGTCCCATATGTCCCTAACGTCCCAGACGTCCGAGATGTCCTATATGTTTCTAACGTCCCAGGTGTCCCATATGTGCCTAACGTCCCAGACGTCCTAGATGTCCCATATGTCCCTAACGTTCCAGACGTCCCAGATGTCCTTGATGTCCTTTACGTCCCAGACGTCCTAGATGTGCCATATGTCTTTAACGTCCCAGACGTCCTAGAAGTCCCATATGTCCCTAACATACCAGACGTCTAGATGTCTCATATATCCCTAACGTCCCCAGACGTACCAGACCTCCTATATGTCCCATATGTCCCTAACGTCGCAGACATCCTTAATGTCCTATATGTCCCTAACGTTCCAGATGTCTCATATGTTCCTAACGTCCCAGATGTCCCAGATGTCCTATATGTCCCTAACGTCCCCGGCGTTCTAGATGTCCCATATGTCTCTAACGTCCCAGACATCCAGACGTCCTAGATGTCCAATATGTCCCTAACGTCCCAGACGTCCCAGATGTCCATATGTCCCTAACGTCCCAGACGTCCTAGAAGTCCTATATGTCCCTCACGTCCCAGATGTCCCAAATGTCCCATTGGTCCCTAACGTCCCATACGTCCAAGTTTTCTCATTTGTCCCATATGTTCCTAATGTCCCAGACGTCCTAGATGTCCTATATGTCCCTAACGTCCCAGACGTCCCAGATGTCCCATATGTCCCTAACGTCCCAGACGTCCCAGATGTCCTATATGTCCCTAGCGTCCCAAACGTCCCAGACGTCCCAGATATTCCAGACCTCCCAAACGTCGCAGACGTCTCAGATGTCCTAGATGTTCCATACGTCTCTAACGTCCCAGACGTCTTAGATGTCCTATATGTCCCTAACGTCCCAGACGTCCCAGACGTCCCATATGTCCCTAACGTTCCAGGCGTCCTAGATGTCTATGTCCCTAACGTCCCAGACGTCCCAGACGTTTTAGTTGTCTCATATGTCCGTAACGTCCCAGACGTCCCAGACGTCCTATATGGCCCATATGTCCTTAACGTCCCAGACATCCTAGATGTCCTATATGACCCTAACGTTCCAGGTATCTCATATGTCCCTAACGTCCCAGATGTCCCAGATGTCCCATATGTCCCTAACGTCCCAGGCTGTCAAGATGTCTCATATGTCCCTAACGTCCCAGACATCCTAGATGTAGCATATGTCCCTAACGTCCCAGACGTCCCAGACGTCCCATATGTCCCTAACGTCCAAGGCGTCCCAGACGTCCCATATGTCCCTATCGTCCCAGGCATCCTAGATGTCCTTATGTCCCTAACGTCACAGACGTCCCAGACGTCATAGATGTCCCTAATGTCTCAGACGTAATAAATGTCTCATATGTCCCTAACGTCCCAGACTTCCCAGACGTCCCATATGTCCCTAACGTTCCAGGCGTCCTAGATGTCTATGTCCCTAACGTCCCAGACGTCCCAGACGTCCCAGACGTTTTAGTTGTCTCATATGTCCGTAACGTCCCAAACGTCCTATATGGCCCATATGTCCTTAACGTCCCAGACATCCTAGATGTCCTATATGACCCTAACGTTCCAGGTGTCTCATATGTCCCTAACGTCCCAGATGTCCCAGATGTCCCATATGTCCCTAACGTCCCAGGCTGTCTAGATGTCCCATATGTCCCTAACGTACCATACGTCCTAGATGTCTCACTTGACCCATATGTTTTTAACGTCACAGACGTCATAGATGTCCTATATGTCCCTAACGTCCCAGACGTCCCAGATGTCCCATATGTCTCTAACGTACCATACGTCCTAGATGTCTCACTTGACCCATATGTTTTTAACGTCACAGACGTCACAGATGTCCTATATGTCCCTAACGTCCCAGACGTCCCAGATGTCCCATATGTCCCTAACGTCCTAGACGTCCCAGATGTCCCATATGTCCTAACGTCCCAAACGTCCTAGACGTCCCAGATATCCCAGACTTCCTAAACGTCGCAGACGTTTCAGATGTCTTAGATGTCCTATATGTCCCTAACGTCCCAGGCTTTCTAGATGTCCCATATGTCCCTAACGTACCAAACGTCCCAGACGTCCTAGATGTAGCATATGTCCCTAACGTCCCGGACGTCCCAGATGTCCTATATGTCCCTAGCGTCCCAAACGTCCCAGACGTGCCAGATATTCCAGACTTCCCAAACGTCGCAGACGTCTCAGATGTCCTAGATGTTCCATACGTCTCTAACGTCCCAGACGTCTTAGATGTCCTATATGTCCCTAACGTCCCAGACGTCCCAGACGTCCCATATGTCCCTAACGTCCCAGGCGTCCCAGACGTCCCATATGTCCCTAACATCCCAGGCGTCCTAGATGTCCATATGTCCCTAACGTCCCAGACGTCTCAGACGTCATAGATGTCCCTAATGTCTCAGACGTAATAAATGTCTCATATGTCCCTAACGTCCCAGACCTCCCAGACGTCCCATATGTCGATAACGTTCCAGGCGTCCTTGATGTCTATGTCCCTAAAGTCCCAGACGTCCCAGACGTTTTAGATGTCTCATATGTCCGTAACGTCCCAGACGTCCCAGACGTCCTATATGGCCCATACGTCCTTAACGTCCCAGACATCCTAGATGTCCTGTATGACCCTACGTTCCAGGTGTCTCATATGTCCCTAACGTCCCAGATGTCCCAGATGTCCCATATGCCCCTAACGTCCCAGGCTGTCTAGATGTCCCATATGTCCCTAACGTCCCAAACGTCCCAGACATCCTAGATGTAGCATATGTCCCTAACGTCCCGGACGTCCCAGATGTCCCATATGTCCCTAATGTCCCAGACGTCTCAGATGTCCCATATGTCCCTAACGTACCATACGTCCTAGATGTCTCACTTGACCCATATGTTTTTAACGTCACAGACGTCATAGATGTCCTATATGTCCCTAACGTCCCAGACGTCCCAGATGTCCCATATGTCCCTAACGTCCCAGACGTCCCAGATGTCCCATATGTCCCTAACGTACCATACGTCCTAGTTGTCTCACTTGACCCATATGTTTTTAACGTCACAGACGTCATAGATGTCCTATTTGTCCCTAACGTCCCAGACGTCCCAGATGTCCCATATGTCCCTAACGTACCATACGTCCTAGCTGTCTCACTTGACCCATATGTTTTTAACGTCACAGACGTCATAGATGTCCTATATGTCCCTAACGTCCCAGACGTCCCAGATGTCCCATATGTCCCTAACGTCCCAGACGTCCCAGATGTCCCATATGTCCTAACGTCCCAAACGTCCCAGACGTCCCAGATATCCCGGACTTCCCAAACGTGGCAGACGTCTCAGATGTCTTAGATGTCCCATATGTCTCTAACGTCCCAGGCTTTCTGGATGTCCCATATGTCCCTAACGTACCAAACGTCCCAGACGTCCTAGATGTAGCATATGTCCCTAACGTCCGGACGTCTCAGATGTCCCATGTGTCCCTATCGTCCCAGACGTCCCAGTTGTGCTATATGTCCCATATGTCCTTAACGTCCCAAACGTCCCAGAGGTCCTAGACGTCCTAGATGTCCCATATATCCCTAACGTCCCAGACGTCCCAGATGTCCCATTTGTCCGTAACATTTCAGAAGTCCCAGATGTCCCATATGTCCTACATGTCCCTAACGTCCCAGACGTCTTAGATGTCCCACGTGTCCCTAACGTCCCAGACGTCCTAGATGTTCCATATGTCCCTAGCATCCCAGACGTCCTAGATGTCCCATATGTCCCTAACGTCCCAGACGTCCTAGATGTCCCATATGTCTCTAACGTCCCTGACGTCCCAGACGTCCTTGATGTCCCATACGTCCCAGACGTTCTAGATGTCCCATATGTCCCTAACGTCCCAGACGTCCTAGATGTCCCATATGTCCCTAACGTCCTAGAAGTCCCAGACGTTCTATATGTCCCATATGTCCCTAACGTCCAGACGTCCTAGATGTTCTATATGTCCCTAACGTCCCACACGTCTCAGATGACCCGTATGTCCCTAACGTCCCAGACGTCCCAGATGTCCCATATGTCCCTAACGTCCCAAACGTCCCAGACGTCCCAGATATCCCAGACTTCCCAAACGTCGCAGACGTCTCCGATGTCCTAGATGTCCCATATGTCCCTAACTTCCCAGGCTTTCTAGATGTCCCATATGTCCCTAACGTCCCAAACGTCCCAGACGTCCTAGATGTAGCATATGTCCCTAACGTCCCGGACGTCCCAGATGTCCCATATGTCCCTAACGACGCAGACATCTCAGACGTCCTGGATGTCCCTTACGTCCCAGACTTCCTAGATGTGCCATATGTCTTTAACGTCCCAGACGTCCTAGAAGTCCCATATGTCCCTAACATCCCAGACGTCCTAGATGTCCCATATGTCCCTAACGTCCTAGACATCGCAGACGTCCTATATGTCCCATATGTCCCTAACGTCCCAGACATCCTTGATGTCCTATATGTCCCTAACGTTCCAGATGTTGTTACGCTCATTTTGACATTTTCCTACTTGTTAATTGAAATAATTAGTCAGATTTGGCAATTTACTTTTATTCTCTAAATATACAGTACTTTATCCATAGTTAGGCAACCAAATACCTTCAGCCTCAATTTTGAATTAAAAGGAACACTTTGTTATCAGTTCTGCACATACAATCAGCACCTATAGTTTTTCTTCCTTTTTTCGAATTTGACTTTGACATTGATAACCTGGGATTGTGAATTGCTCTGGCCAATTTGCATTCCATTCTTTTCCATTGCTTCGATCGTTGAAGTTTGTGCCCCGGGAACCTTTTGCTTCTCTGGCTTTGGTTATAGCCGTCCTCGTCGTTTTGAGGGATTTTTGGAGGCAAGACGCCCTTTGGAACGTTCTGGAAGCCGTTGGGAGTTGCTGCCAGCGTTCGTTCGCTTTTGTTGCGGTTTTGGGATGGGCTCTTCTTGATCAAATGGAGCGTTAGGCTGTTCGTCACCATTCGCAGGTTTGTTACGATTTCTTTTCGTCAGCGTGGTTGCTTATCTGGAAATTTGTAATTTATAGCCAACTATTCTACGCCTTGGAAATGCGTTAACTCTTCTACGCCTTGGAAATGCGTTAACTATTCTATGCCAAGGAAATGCGTTAACTATTCTATGCCATGAAAATGGGCTTTATTTGTACGCCATGGAAATTGGATTTTACCTCTGCGTCCTGCGAACTGGGTGTTATCGCTTGGAGTTTTGGTGTGGTTTATTCTACCTGGGACTGCTGGAGCCGCGCCGAACCGGCGTGCCGCTCATCCCCTGCGGTCGCCTCATTGCAACTATCGAAGCTCGTCTGCTGCCCGTTGCAAGGCCACCTCCTGGTTGCTTCGTCCACCAGCTCTGCACCACGTGCCGTGGGTACCTGAGAGGTTTTTAAAGCAATTTAGTTACTTATGTATTGTTTGTCGATTTGGTTTGTTGATATGCCTTTTTAAAATTTCGATTATGGTATTTTGTGTATTATGCTCTGTGTGCTTTATTTGCGTAATTAGCTATTTGTTTAGATTGATTTACTTACCCGGTAGTACGTTCTTGACGTGTTAGCCGGCCGGGGCTGCGGTAAACTCACCCTTAAATTACGTAGTTTAGTATCTGCCATTTGCTTGTACGTAAACTTAGTCTTATTAGTATTAAATTAACGGCTGTGTCTAGGGAACCGAACGCGGTACCCTTTTGTTCAATTTCAAGCTTCCGTGATTTGTTTGCGAGATTTTAATTATGTTTAACAATGTAAAGGGGCATATTCAAGTAGATTTTGGAGCGTTCATTGACTTACTTGATGTCTTTGCAATAGAAAACTACCTAGAATTTTATATGGCCATATATACTCGTCAGTGTTTTCGCTTCGTAGAAATTTTGAGTACTAATATAGTCATTTTGAGCTGGCACTCGGGGTTAGACGTCAGCTGATTGCTTGGATAGCTCTCTCCTGCCACGCTCTGCCTCACGGGATGCGTGCAGACGATTTATTTATTTAGCTAGATTATTGTTAATGTTTTTTTTATTCGCGAAACGCCGTTACAGGGTGATACAATTTTAATTACTTATGCCGCACCCAACTAATTATTTTAAAGTGTTTGTTTTGTCGTAGCTTGCCTTGATATATATTTATTGTTGTACTTGCTTTTGTGTGTGGGTATTTCTGGCACTATAGTACGCACCGATTTATTTAAAATAAAGCTGTGATCTATTCTTTGGTTGTTGGTTTGTTTATTTTTGATTTGCTGGTTTTTATGCTCGACCTTGTGTAAGGTCCGGCACAAGGAATTGGATCTGAGTCTAGGACCTGGCGCCCATTCTCTTCGTGTTTCGTATAGTGTTCTTTTCAGCATAGTTGGAACCCTGCGACCCTCGCGGCGAGCTAGCCCAATTAGGCCGATAGTTACCAGCCGGCAAAATATCAAATATAACTTTCGCCAAAAGGTAAGGCCGACCGTCTATCTTCCCTGACAAGAAGATTTTGGCGCCCAACGTGGGGCTCGATAGGGCTCTTGTAGTACCCTGTATACGTTGTGGTTAGGTGGTACTATAGTGCATTGTTAGTAGGTTGGGATGTATTGATTTCTTGTTTCATGATTGACTTCTAGTTATAGAATTGGTTATTGGTGTGTTTCGATGGATGAATCTTTTTGATGATTTGTATTTTAATTGGCTGCGTGTTCGCGTATTTTATTGAGTATTTGTTGACTCAGTTTGCTTGAGTTTTTTTTGTGTTTTCTATGTGTAGTTTGTTTTCTTGCTTCTTCCTTTGGAGTGATGATTAGTATTTTGGAGTGTGATTGGTGCGTTTGAGGGGTACACTTTTGTGGATTTTTAGGCTCTTCAAACCATCTTTCTAGTGTGGATTGGTTTAGCTCTTCTTTGATTGGTTCTTTTCCTCTTTTATTCTTCGGATTGTTTGCTAGTTGTTCGGTGGCGATGCGTTTTGGGAGATTTGCTGCGGCACATTTGGATAATCTCCCGAACCTCTTTGGATTGTTTTAGAGTAGTTCTTCTTTGATTGGTTTTCTTCTTTGTGTGGATTGATGATAGGTTAGTTATTCGGTGGCGATGTGTCTGAGAGATTTGCTTCGGCGATTTGGATAATCTCTCCAACCATCTTTGGGATAGATTGGTATAGTGATTGATTGCTGGACTTCATTTCTTTTAGGATTTCTTTTGTCCGCTTTCTTGGTGAGGTTTGAGTGAGCTTGCTGGATGTTTGTAGGGTGCCCTTGTTGGATTTTTGAGGTATAGCTGATGATGCCTATTGCCGTCAGCTATACGTTTGGTGTGTTTGGTTGGTCGTTGTTGGGGTATCCCCTCGCTTAGGCGGATTTCAATCCTCAAGTGAAACTCGCTCCTTGCCTTGGGCACGCTTTATGACTGAGAACGGTTTCTTCTGCCCTCTTTTAGGGCCTCGGCTTTGTCTGGATTCGTGGAACCCTACTCTTTTGTTGAGCCTCTGCCCTTTTCGGTTGTGCGTTTGGGAGTGTCTGGTTTTTGAGGACGGTTTCGTTCGCTCTTTTAGGGCATCGACTTTGTCGGATTTATTGGGACCTGAATCTTTCTCCAAGGCATTGTCCCTCTCGCTAACCTTGTCTCTTGTGTGTGTGGTCTAGTCCACGTCTTTTTTGGGTAGGTTGGCTGGGTGACGTCGGTCGGTTCACTAGGTTTCAATCCTCTTTTCTTTTTCTAGAATTGGAATCCTGACATTAACAACTAGTCCTTTCTTTTCTCTCATCTTTCTTCTTCCCTGTTGTTTTTTTTTGTTCATTGGAAAGGGATGTTCCCTCATATAGTTGTGTTCGTCTTCTTTGATATTTTGAATTTTTGGATATTTTGCTCTGTCTTTGGTAATTTGGAGATAGTTTCAGTGTCGTAGGTCGATCCTGGGCCTAAGCACTTATCCCTAGCTGTGGTTAGTTTTCCTTTCCCTTCCTTCTTCTGTGTCGTTGGCTTTCCTGTCTCCCACTCCAAATTTTTCTGAGGTGTTTGCGTTTTAGGTGGGTTATCGTTGCAATCTGACGTAACCTTCCCTTCCACCGGCGCAGCTCACGTCATCTTGCAGCGACGGAAGAGTTTGGTGTCTCATTGTCTTCGATGGTGTGCTTGGACTTTTACATCCTCTCTTCTTAGCTAACTTCTTTAAGTCCTCTGTTTTATTTCCCTGTATTTTCTCTTGGCAGGCATCGTTTTTTTGGACGTTTTGTTTGGATGGTCGTTGTATGGTCAGGTAAATCCGAAGGGATTTACCCTCCCTTTTGTGGGGGGAGAATTTGTTACGCTCATTTTGACATTTTCCTACTTGTTAATTGAAATAATTAGTCAGATTTGGCAATTTACTTTTATTCTCTAAATATACAGTACTTTATCCATAGTTAGGCAACCCAAATACCTTCAGCCTCAATTTTGAATTAAAAGGAACACTTTGTTATCAGTTCTGCACATACAATCAGCACCTATAGTTTTTCTTCCTTTTTTCGAATTTGACTTTGACATTGATAACCTGGGATCGTGAATTGCTCTGGCCAATTTGCATTCCATTCTTTTCCATTGCTTCGATCGTTGAAGTTTGTGCCCTGGGAACCTTTTGCTTCTCTGGCTTTGGTTATAGCCGTTCTCGTCGTTTTGAGGAATTTTTGGAGGCAAGGCGTGCTTTGGAACGTTCTGGAAGCCGTTGGGAGTTGCTGCCAGCGTTCGTTCGCTTTTGTTGCGGTTTTGGGATGGGCTCTTCTTGATCAAATGGAGCGTTAGGCTGTTCGTCACCATTCGCAGGTTTGTTACGATTTCTTTTCGTCAGCGTGGTTGCTTATCTGGAAATTTGTAATTTATAGCCAACTATTCTACGCCTTGGAAATGCGTTAACTCTTCTACGCCTTGGAAATGCGTTAACTATTCTATGCCAAGGAAATGCGTTAACTATTCTATGCCATGAAAATGGGCTTTATTTGTACGCCATGGAAATTGGATTTTACCTCTGCGTCCTGCGAACTGGGTGTTACGCTTGGAGTTTTGGTGTGGTTTATTCTACCTGGGACTGCTGGAGCCGCGCCTAACCGGCGTGCCGCTCATCCCCTGCGGTCGCCTCATTGCAACTATCGAAGCTCGTCTGCTGCCCGTTGCAAGGCCACCTCCTGGTTGCTTCGTCCACCAGCTCTGCACCACGTGCCGTGGGTACCTGAGAGGTTTTTAAAGCAATTTAGTTACTTATGTATTGTTTGTCGATTTGGTTTGTTGGTATGCCTTTTTAGAATTTCGATTATGGTATTTTGTGTATTATGCTCTGTGTGCTTTATTTGCGTAATTAGCTATTTGTTTAGATTGATTTACTTACCCGGTAGTACGTTCTTGACGTGTTAGCCGGCCGGGGCTGCGGTAAACTCACCCTTAAATTACGTAGTTTAGTATCTGCCATTTGCTTGTACGTAAACTTAATCTTATTAGTATTAAATTAACGGCTGTGTCTAGGGAACCGAACGCGGTACCCTTTTGTTCAATTTCAAGCTTCCGTGATTTGTTTGCGCGATTTTAATTATGTTTAACAATGTAAAGGGGCATATTCAAGTAGATTTTGGAGCGTTCATTGACTTACTTGATGTCTTTGCAATAGAAAACTACCTAGAATTTTATATGGCCATATATACTCGTCAGTGTTTTCGCTTCGTAGAAATTTTGAGTACTAGTATAGTCATTTTGAGCTGGAACTCGTGGTTAGACGTCAGCTGATTGCTTGGATAGCTCTCTCCTGCCACGCCCTGCCTCACGGGATGCGTGCAGACGATTTATTTATTTAGCTAGATTATTGTTAATGTTTTTTTTATTCGCGAAACGCCGTTACAGGGTGATACAATTTTAATTACTTATGCCGCACCCAACTAATTATTTTAAAGTGTTTGTTTTGTCGTAGCTTGCCTTGATATATATTTATTGTTGTACTTGCTTTTGTGTGTGGGTATTTCTGGCACTATAGTACGCACCGATTTATTTAAAATAAAGCTGTGATCTATTCTTTGGTTGTTGGTTTGTTTATTTTTGACTTGCTGGTTTTTATCCTCGACCTTGTGTAAGGTCCGGCACAAGGAATTGGATCTGAGTATAGGACCTGGCGCCCATTCTCTTCGTGTTTCGTATAGTGTTCTTTTCAGCATAGTTGGAACCCTGCGACCCTCGCGGCGAGCTAGCCCAATTAGGCCGATAGTTACCAGCCGACAAAATATCAAATATAACTTTCGCCAAAAGGTAAGGCCGACCGTCTATCTTCCCTGACAATGTCTCATATGTCCCTAACGTTCCAGATGTCCCAGATGTCCCAGACGTTCCAGACGTTCCAGAACTCCCACGCGTCCGAAACGTCCTTGATGTCCTAGACGTCCCAGATGTCCCAGATGTAACAGACGTACCAGACGTCCCAGTCATTCCATACGTTCCAGATATCCCAGATGTTACACACGTACCAGCCGTTCATAACGTCCCAGATGTCCCATACGACCCTAACGTCCCAGACGTCCCAGATGTCCCATATGTCCCTAACGTCGCAGACGTCCCAGATGTCCCATATGTCCCTAACGTCCCAGACGTCCCAGCAGTCCCATATGTCCCCAACGTCCCAGACGTCCCAGACGTCCTAGATTTCCCATATGTTCCAAGTGTCCCTGACGTTCCAGACGTCCTAGATGTCCCATATGTCTCTAACGTGCCAGACGTCCTAGATGTCTCATATGCCCCTAACGTCCCTGACGTCCCAGACTTCCCAGATGTCCCATACGTCCCAAACGTCCTAGATGCCTAATATGTCCCTAACGTCCCAGACGTGCTATATATCCCATATGTCCCTAACGTCCCAGAGGTCCTAAATGTCCCATATGTCTCTAACGACCCAGACGTCGCAGACGTCCTAGATGTCTCATATGTCCCTAACGTCCCAGACGTACCAGACGTCCTAGATGTGCTATATGTCCCTAACGTCCCAGACGTCCCAGATGTCCCATATGTCCCTAACGTCCCAGACGTCCCAGATGTCCCATATGTCCCTAACGTCCCAGACGTCCTAGTTGTGTTATATGTCCCATATGTCCCTAACGTCCCAGACGTCCTAGATGTCCCATTTGTCCCTAACGTCCAAGACGTCCCAGTTGTCCCATATGTACCTAACGTCCCATACGTTTTAGGTGTCTCATTTGTCCCGTATGTTTCTAACGTCCCAGACGTCCTACATGTCCTATACGTCCCAAACGTCCCAGACGTCCCATTTGTCCCATATGTCCCTAACGTCCCAGACGTCCCAGATGTCCCATATGTCCCTAACGTCCCACACGTCCCAGTTGTGTTATATGTCCCATATGTCCCTAACGTCCCAGACGTCCCAGACGTTTTAGATGTCTCATATGTCCGTAACGTCCCAGACGTCCCAGACGTCCTATATGCCGATATGTCCTTAACGTCCCAGACATCCTAGATGTCCTATATGACCCTAACGTTCCAGGTGTCTCATATGTCCCTAACGTCCCAGATGTCCCAGATGTCCCATATGTCCCTAACGTCCCAGGCTGTCTAGATGTCCCATATGTCCCTAACGTCCCAAACGTCCCAGACATCCTAGATGTAGCATATGTCCCTAACGTCCCGGACGTCCCAGATGTCCCATATGTCCCTAATATCCCAGACGTCCCAGATGTCCTATATGTCCCTAACGTCCCAGGCGTTCTAGATGTCCCATATGTCTCTAACGTCCCAGACATCCCAGACGTCCTAGATGTCCAATATTTCCCTAACGTCCCAGACGTCCCAGATGTCCCATATGTTTCTAACGTCCCAGACGTCCTAGTTGTGCCATATGTCCCATATGTCCCTAACATCCCAGACGTCCTAGAAGTCCCATATGTCCCTCACGTCCCAGACGTCCCTAATGTCCCATATGTCCCTAAAAACCATACGTCCCAGTTGTCTCATTTGTTCCATATGCTCCTAACGTCCCAGGCGTCCTAGATGTCCTATATGTCCCTAACGTCCCAGACGTCCCAGATGTCCCATATGTCCCTAACGTCCCAGACGTCCCAGATGTCCCATATAACCCTAGCGTCCCAAACGTCCCAGACGTCCCAGATATTCCAGACCTCCCAAACGTCGCAGACGTCTCAGATGTCCTAGATGTTCTATACGTCTCTAACGTCCCAGACGTCCTAGATGCCCTATATGTCCCTAACGTCCCAGACGTCCCAGACGTCCCATATGTCCCTAACGTCCCAGGCGTCCCAGACTTCCCAAATGTCCCATACGTCTCAAACGTCCTAGATGTCCTAAATGTCCTTAACGTCCCAGACGTCCTATATATCCCATATGTCCCTAACGTCCCAGAGGTTCTAGATGTCCCATATGTCTCTAACGTCCCTGACGTCCCAGACTTCCCAAATGTCCCATACGTCTCAAACGTCCTAGATGTCCTATATGTCCCTAACGTCTCAGACGTCCTATATATCCCATATGTCCCTAACGTCCCAGAGGTTCTAGATGTCCCATATGTCTCTAACGTCCCAGACGTCCCAGACGTCCTAGATGTCTCATATGTCCCTAACGTCCCAGACGTACCAGACGTCCTAGATGTGCTATATGTCCCTAACGTCGCAGACGTTCCACATTTGCCATATGTCCCTAACGTCCCAGACGTCCCAGATGTCCCATATGTCCCTAACGTCCCAGACGTCCCAGATGTGTTATATGTCCCATATGTCCCTAACGTCCCAGACGTCCTAGATCTCCCATATGTCCCTAACGTCCCAGACGTCCCAGATGTCCCATATGTCCCTAACGTCCCATACGTCCTAGATGTCTCATTTGTCCCGTATATTCCTAACGTTCCAGACGTCCTACATGTCCTATATGTCCCTAACGTCCCAGACGTCACAGTTGTCCCATATATCTCTGACGTCCCAGACGTCCCAGATGTCCCATATGTCCCTAACGTCCCAAACGTCTCAGACGTCCAAGATATTCCAGACTTCCCAAACGTCGCAGACGTCTTAGATGTCCTAGATGTTCCATATGTCCCTACCGCTCCAGACGTCCTAGATGTCCTATATGTCCCTAACGTCCCAGACGTCCCAGATGTTTCATATGTCCCTAACGTCCCAGGTGTCCTAGATGTCCCATATGTCCCTAACGTCCCAAACGTCCCAGACATCCTAGATGTAGCATATGTCCCTAACGTCCCGGACGTCCCAGATGTCCCATATGTCCCTAACGTCTCAGACGTCCCAGATGTCCCATATGTCCCTAACGTCCCAAACGTCTCAGACGTCCAAGATATTCCAGACTTCCCAAACGTCGCAGACGTCTTAGATGTCCTAGATGTTCCATATGTCTCTACCGCTCCAGACGTCCTAGATGTCCTATATGTCCCTAACGTCCCAGACGTCCCAGATGTCCCATATGTCCCTAACGTCCCAGGTGTCCTAGATGTCCCATATGTCCCTAACGTCCCAAACGTCCCAGACATCCTAGATGTAGCATATGTCCCTAACGTCCCGGACGTCCCAGATGTCCCATATGTCCCTTACGTCCCAGACTTCCTAGATGTGCCATATGTCTTTAACGTCCCAGACGTCCTAGAAGTCCCATATTTCCCTAACATCCCAGGTGTCCTAGATGTCCCATATGTCCCTAACGTTCCAAACGTCCCAGACATCGTAGATGTAGCATATGTCCCTAACGTCTCGGACGTCCCAGATGTCCCATATGTCCCTAACGTCCCAGACGTCCCAGTTCTGCCATATGCCCCATATGTCCCTAACGTCCCAGACGTCCTAGATGTCCCGTATGTCCCTAACGTCAAAGACGTCCCAGATGTCTCATATGTCCCTAACATCCCATACGTCCTAGATGTCTCATTTGACCCATATGTTTCTAACGTCCCAGACGTTATAGATGTCCTATATGTCCCTAACGTCTCACACGTCCTAGATGTCCTACATGTCCCTAACGTCCCAGACGTCCCAGATGTTCCATATGTCCCTAACGTCCCAGGTGTCCTAGATGTCCCATATGTCCCTAACGTCCCAAACGTCCCAGACATCCTAGATGTAGCATATGTCCCTAACGTCCCGGACGTCCCAGATGTCCCATATGTCCCTAACGTCCCAGACGTCCCATTTGTGCCATATGCCCCATATGTCCCTAACGTTCCAGACGTCCTAGATGCCCCATGTGTCCCTAACGTTCCAGAGGTCCCAGATGTCCCATATGTCCCTAACGTCCCATACGTCCTAGATGTCTCATTAGACCCATAAGTTTCTAACGTCCCAGACGTTACAGATGTCTTATATGTCCCTATCGTCCCAGACGTCGCAGAGGTCCCATATGTCCCTAACGTCCCAAACGTCCCAAAGGTCCCAGATATCCCAGACTTCCCAAACGTCGCAGACGTCTCAGATGTCTTAGATGTCCCATATATCCCTAACGTCCCAGACGTCCCAGACGTCCCATTTGTCCGTAACATTTCAGACGTTCCAGATGTCCCATATGTCCTACATGTCCCTAACGTTCCAGACGTCTTAGATGTCCCACGTGTCCCTTACGTCCCAGACGTCCTAGATGTCCCAGATGTCCCTAGCGTCCCAGACGTCCTAGATGTCCCGTATGTCCCTACCGTCCCAGACGTCCTAGATGTCCCATATGTCCCTAACGTCCCTGACGTCCCAAACGTCCTTGATGCCCCATACTTCCCAGACGTTCTAGATGTCCCATATGTCCCTAACGTCCCAGACGTCCTAGATGTCCTATATGTTTCTAACGTCCCAGGTGTCCCATATGTGCCTAACGTCCCAGACGTCCTAGATGTCCCATATGTCCCTAACGTTCCAGACGTCCCAGATGTCCTTGATGTCCTTTACGTCACAGACGTCCTAGATGTGCCATATGTCTTTAACGTCCCAGACGTCCTAGAAGTCCCATATGTCCCTAACATACCAGACGTCCTAGATGTCTCATATATCCCTAACGTCCCAGACGTACCAGACCTCCTATATGTCCCATATGTCCCTAACGTCGCAGACATCCTTAATGTCCTATATGTCCCTAACGTTCCAGATGTCTCATATGTTCCTAACGTCCCAGATGTCCCAGATGTCCTATATGTCCCTAACGTCCCCGCGTTCTAGATGTCCCATATGTCTCTAACGTCCCAGACATCCCAGACGTCCTAGATGTCCAATATGTCCCTAACGTCCCAGACGTCCCAGATGTCCCATATGTCCCTAACGTCCCAGACGTCATAGAAGTCCTATATGCCCCTCACGTCCCAGATGTCCCAAATGTCCCATTGGTCCCTAACGTCCCATACGTCCCAGTTTTCTCATTTGTCCCATATGTTCCTAACGTCCCAGACGTCCTAGATGTCCTATATGTCCCTAACGTCCCAGACGTCCCAGATGTCCCATATGTCCCTAACGTCCCAGACGTCCCAGATGTCCTATATGTTCCTAGCGTCCCAAACGTCCCAGACGTCCCAGATATTCTAGACCTCCCAAACGTCGCAGACGTCTCAGATGTCCTAGATGTTCCATACGTCTCTAACGTCCCAGACGTCTTAGATGTCCTATATGTCCCTAACGTCCCAGACGTCCCAGACGTCCCATATGTCCCTAACGTTCCAGGCGTCCTAGATGTCTATGTCCCTAACGTCCCAGACGTCCCAGACGTTTTAGTTGTCTCATATGTCCGTAACGTCCCAGACGTCCCAGACGTCCTATATGGCCCATATGTCCTTAACGTCCCAGACATCCTAGATGTCCTATATGACCCTAACGTTCCAGGTGTCTCATATGTCCCTAACGTCCCAGATGTCCCAGATGTCCCATATGTCCCTAACGTCCCAGGCTGTCAAGATGTCTCATATGTCCCTAACGTCCCAAACGTCCCAGACATCCTAGATGTAGCATATGTCCCTAACGTCCCAGACGTCCCAGACGTCCCATATGTCCCTAACGTCCCAGGCGTCCTAGACGTCCCATATGTCCCTATCGTCCCAGGCATCCTAGATGTCCTTATGTCCCTAACGTCACAGACGTCCCAGACGTCATAGATGTCCCTAATGTCTCAGACGTAATAAATGTCTCATATGTCCCTAACGTCCCAGACTTCCCAGACGTCCCATATGTCCCTAACGTTCCAGGCGTCCTAGATGTCTATGTCCCTAACGTCCCAGACGTCCCAGACGTCCCAGACGTTTTAGTTGTCTCATATGTCCGTAACGTCCCAAACGTCCTATATGGCCCATATGTCCTTAACGTCCCAGACATCCTAGATGTCCTATATGACCCTAACGTTCCAGGTGTCTCATATGTCCCTAACGTCCCAGATGTCACAGATGTCCCATATGTCCCTAACGTCCCAGGCTGTCTAGATGTCCCATATGTCCCTAACGTACCATACGTCCTAGATGTCTCACTTGACCCATATGTTTTTAACGTCACAGACGTCATAGATGTCCTATATGTCCCTAACGTCCCAGACGTCCCAGTTGTCCCATATGTCTCTAACGTACCATACGTCCTAGATGTCTCACTTGACCCATATGTTTTTAACGTCACAGACGTCACAGATGTCCTATATGTCCCTAACGTCCCAGACGTCCCAGATGTCCCATATGTCCCTAACGTCCTAGACGTCCCAGATGTCCCATATGTCCTAACGTCCCAAACGTCCTAGACGTCCCAGATATCCCAGACTTCCTAAACGTCGCAGACGTTTCAGATGTCTTAGATGTCCTATATGTCCCTAACGTCCCAGGCTTTCTAGATGTCCCATATGTCCCTAACGTACCAAACGTCCCAGACGTCCTAGATGTAGCATATGTCCCTAACGTCCCGGACGTCCCAGATGACCTATATGTCCCTAGCGTCCCAAACGTCCCAGACGTCCCAGATATTCCAGACTTCCCAAACGTCGCAGACGTCTCAGATGTCCTAGATGTTCCATACGTCTCTAACGTCCCAGACGTCTTAGATGTCCTATATGTCCCTAACGTCCCAGACGTCCCAGACGTCCCATATGTCCCTAACGTCCCAGGCGTCCCAGACGTCCCATATGTCCCTAACATCCCAGGCGTCCTAGATGTCCATATGTCCCTAACGTCCCAGACGTCTCAGACGTCATAGATGTCCCTAATGTCTCAGACGTAATAAATGTCTCATATGTCCCTAACGTCCCAGACCTCCCAGACGTCCCATATGTCGATATCGTTCCAGGCGTCCTTGATGTCTATGTCCCTAAAGTCCCAGACGTCCCAGACGTTTTAGATGTCTCATATGTCCGTAACGTCCCAGACGTCCCAGACGTCCTATATGGCCCATATGTCCTTAACGTCCCAGACATCCTAGATGTCCTGTATGACCCTACGTTCCAGGTGTCTCATATGTCCCTAACGTCCCAGATGTCCCAGATGTCCCATATGCCCCTAACGTCCCAGGCTGTCTAGATGTCCCATATGTCCCTAACGTCCCAAACGTCCCAGACATCCTAGATGTAGCATATGTCCCTAACGTCCCGGACGTCCCAGATGTCCCATATGTCCCTAATGTCCCAGACGTCTCAGATGTCCCATATGTCCCTAACGTACCATACGTCCTAGATGTCCCATATGTCCCTAACGTCCCAGACGTCCCAGATGTCCCATATGTCCCTAACGTACCATACGTCCTAGTTGTCTCACTTGACCCATATGTTTTTAACGTCACAGACGTCATAGATGTCCTATTTGTCCCTAACGTCCCAGACGTCCCAGATGTCCCATATGTCCCTAACGTACCATACGTCCTAGCTGTCTCACTTGACCCATATGTTTTTAACGTCACAGACGTCATAGATGTCCTATATGTCCCTAACGTCCCAGACGTCCCAGATATCCCATATGTCCCTAACGTCCCAGACGTCCCAGATGTCCCATATGTCCCTAACGTACCATACGTCCTAGTTGTCTCACTTGACCCATATGTTTTTAACGTCACAGACGTCATAGATGTCCTATTTGTCCCTAACGTCCCAGACGTCCCAGATGTCCCATATGTCCCTAACGTACCATACGTCCTAGCTGTCTCACTTGACCCATATGTTTTTAACGTCACAGACGTCATAGATGTCCTATATGTCCCTAACGTCCCAGACGTCCCAGATGTCCCATATGTCCCTAACGTCCCAGACGTCCCAGATGTCCCATATGTCCTAACGTCCCAAACGTCCCAGACGTCCCAGATATCCCGGACTTCCCAAACGTGGCAGACGTCTCAGATGTCTTAGATGTCCCATATGTCTCTAACGTCCCAGGCTTTCTGGATGTCCCATATGTCCCTAACGTACCAAACGTCCCAGACGTCCTAGATGTAGCATATGTCCCTAACGTCCCGGACGTCTCAGATGTCCCATGTGTCCCTAACGTCCCAGACGTCCCAGTTGTGCTATATGTCCCATATGTCCTTAACGTCCCAAACGTCCCAGAGGTCCTAGACGTCCTAGATGTCCCATATATCCCTAACGTCCCAGACGTCCCAGATGTCCCATTTGTCCGTAACATTTCAGAAGTCCCAGATGTCCCATATGTCCTACATGTCCCTAACGTCCCAGACGTCTTAGATGTCCCACGTGTCCCTAACGTCCCAGACGTCCTAGATGTTCCATATGTCCCTAGCATCCCAGACGTCCTAGATGTCCCATATGTCCCTAACGTCCCAGACGTCCTAGATGTCCCATATGTCTCTAACGTCCCTGACGTCCCAGACGTCCTTGATGTCTCATACGTCCCAGACGTTCTAGATGTCCCATATGTCCCTAACGTCCCAGACGTCCTAGATGTCCCATATGTCCCTAACGTCCTAGAAGTCCCAGACGTTCTATATGTCCCATATGTCCCTAACGTCCCAGACGTCCTAGATGTTCTATATGTCCCTAACGTCCCACACGTCTCAGATGACCCGTATGTCCCTAACGTCCCAGACGTCCCAGATGTCCCATATGTCCCTAACGTCCCAAACGTCCCAGACGTCCCAGATATCCCAGACTTCCCAAACGTCGCAGACGTCTCCGATGTCCTAGATGTCCCATATGTCCCTAACTTCCCAGGCTTTCTAGATGTCCCATATGTCCCTAACGTCCCAAACGTCCCAGACGTCCTAGATGTAGCATATGTCCCTAACGTCCCGGACGTCCCAGATGTCCCATATGTCCCTAACGACGCAGACATCTCAGACGTCCTGGATGTCCCTTACGTCCCAGACATCCTAGATGTGCCATATGTCTTTAACGTCCCAGACGTCCTAGAAGTCCCATATGTCCCTAACATCCCAGACGTCCTAGATGTCCCATATGTCCCTAACGTCCTAGACATCGCAGACGTCCTATATGTCCCATATGTCCCTAACGTCCCAGACATCCTTGATGTCCTATATGTCCCTAACGTTCCAGATGTTGTTACGCTCATTTTGACATTTTCCTACTTGTTAATTGAAATAATTAGTCAGATTTGGCAATTTACTTTTATTCTCTAAATATACAGTACTTTATCCATAGTTAGGCAACCCAAATACCTTCAGCCTCAATTTTGAATTAAAAGGAACACTTTGTTATCAGTTCTGCACATACAATCAGCACCTATAGTTTTTCTTCCTTTTTTCGAATTTGACTTTGACATTGATAACCTGGGATTGTGAATTGCTCTGGCCAATTTGCATTCCATTCTTTTCCATTGCTTCGATCGTTGAAGTTTGTGCCCCGGGAACCTTTTGCTTCTCTGGCTTTGGTTATAGCCGTCCTCGTCGTTTTGAGGGATTTTTGGAGGCAAGACGCCCTTTGGAACGTTCTGGAAGCCGTTGGGAGTTGCTGCCAGCGTTCGTTCGCTTTTGTTGCGGTTTTGGGATGGGCTCTTCTTGATCAAATGGAGCGTTAGGCTGTTCGTCACCATTCGCAGGTTTGTTACGATTTCTTTTCGTCAGCGTGGTTGCTTATCTGGAAATTTGTAATTTATAGCCAACTATTCTACGCCTTGGAAATGCGTTAACTCTTCTACGCCTTGGAAATGCGTTAACTATTCTATGCCAAGGAAATGCGTTAACTATTCTATGCCATGAAAATGGGCTTTATTTGTACGCCATGGAAATTGGATTTTACCTCTGCGTCCTGCGAACTGGGTGTTATCGCTTGGAGTTTTGGTGTGGTTTATTCTACCTGGGACTGCTGGAGCCGCGCCGAACCGGCGTGCCGCTCATCCCCTGCGGTCGCCTCATTGCAACTATCGAAGCTCGTCTGCTGCCCGTTGCAAGGCCACCTCCTGGTTGCTTCGTCCACCAGCTCTGCACCACGTGCCGTGGGTACCTGAGAGGTTTTTAAAGCAATTTAGTTACTTATGTATTGTTTGTCGATTTGGTTTGTTGATATGCCTTTTTAAAATTTCGATTATGGTATTTTGTGTATTATGCTCTGTGTGCTTTATTTGCGTAATTAGCTATTTGTTTAGATTGATTTACTTACCCGGTAGTACGTTCTTGACGTGTTAG